>CM074309.1:5688427-5905927 GCA_037194245.1 Opsariichthys bidens
TTGTATTTTAAATACGTAACTAAGTTACTTGTATTTCGTTACTCCCCAACCCTGTATATATATATATATATATATATATATATATATACACACACATATTTCACATGTGCATGTGTGTGTACACAGATAAATCATTTATAATAAATACTGCAAAATTTCATACAGAAGAAGAACTGTCTATTTTGTTTTCATGAGCACTTTAAATGACTTCATAATTAATTATACACCAAAAAAGAAGGCAAATAAGCATAAACCAAACCTAAGAAGTCTCAGACACACACCTCTCCACTAGCAGTTTCTCACCCTTAATTCAATCTGGCAACAGAAGCACAGCTTCACACTTAACAAAAGGTGACAAAAGTGAGACTGAACCCAGTTAACCTCATCCTTCACTGTTCCAACCAGACACGAGTTTCCATTATGTGCATATTATGATAAAATATTAATGCTGGAGGTTTTTTTTTATTATCAGTATTTCATTGTTTAATTTATATCAGTGTGCATGGTCATTTTTTGCATTGAGATCACCTTTGGCATCATCTAACACTCAAAAAACAATAATAAACCGTTACATGTAATCTTTAGCTAAATTTGAAAATGCATATAACAGAATTATCAGCTTAGCCCAGTTTAGGGCGAAGTTCATCTGGATGTCCGAAGATAGAAGTTAAATTTATACTTTAGAGGTATTTTGTATAGAATTTTTAAGGGTGTTGTAGCAGAATTTTCTGTTAAGAGCACTTGCCCCTAAGATACTTTTAACTCTGTTTGTTTTCATTGTTCCACACGTGTTCTTTGTTTCGCTTTTTCCCGCCACTCTTCGTTCATTATTAGTTCATCCCTATCAGCTGTGTTTAATTAATTAGTCTCGTTGTCCCCTGTTCTCTGTGTATAAATTCCCTCAGTTTCCTACCAGTCTTTTATGGAGGACCAGGAGTGCCACATTAAAATAAAACGATGAATCAATTAATTCATTTAATAATTCACACATAAAAATGTAAATAAATAAATCACTTTTAAATAGGCAAATAAATAGACGTATTTAAAGTTGTTTATTTAATTCCTGTTTTTAAACGTAGATTAATAGAACAATAAAAAAATACATTTGTAAAGCTTTTTAAATCTCTTTTTAAATCGCCTTTTAAATGGCTTTTTAAATCGCTTTTTAAATGGCTTTTTAAATCGTGATCGCGTTGCTCGAACTCTTCTAGAGAGGGTGGGCTCTTCAAATTGAGGCGAAAGCTGATTGGTTGCTCCCACGTGTGACTGTCCAATGGCATTTTAGCACTCGATTGACAAATGGATGAAGAAAAGCGTTTGGCAAACCGAGAAAGAAAAGCAATTGGCAAATCCTTTTTTAAAAAGCGTTTTAAAAAGCCATTTAAAAAGCGATTTAAAAAGAGATTTAAAAAGCCATTTAAAAATAGATTTAAAATGATTTACAAATGTATTTTTTCATTGTTCCATTAATCTACGTTTAAAAACAGGAATTAAATAAACAACTTTAAATATGTCTATTTATTTGCCTATTTAAAAGTGATTTATTTATTTACATTTTTATGTGTGAATTATTAAATGAATTAATTGATTCATCGTTTTATTTTAATGTGGCACTCCTGGTCCTCCATAGTCTTTGTCTAGCGTTATTGTAAGTTAAGTGTCTTGTATGGATATTCTCCTGGTAATTATTATTAAAATCTGTGTTCCCGTGATTCCTGCCGTTGTGTGGCTCTGTTGACCTACAAGACCATAACAGCAACTGCATTCCATACCTTAAAAATGCAGAGCAAACACTGTACAAAAAAAAACAATGCATTGGCTAACAATGTTTATCTGACATATGTACACTTAAAAAAACTTGTTATTTTATTTAAAGCGCTACAAAATAGGAAAAAGGATTTTTTTAATGCCATAAAAAGACATTGTCATTGTTCAGAGCTATTCCAAGTAAGTTAACCAAACTACAGAAATCAATTTTTTAAAAGATAAGTAAAATATATAAGCAGCCAAAATATTAATTATAAATTATTCCTATTCAGGCTGCTTATATACTTAAATTATATCATATCTCCCAGCAAAGAAGTGTCAATTCACCTGTTTTGGACTTTGTTTGTTTTAGTATAATTGTTTTTGTATATTTCACATCTCTGTGAACCTATAGTTCCACTGTAATAATATAAAACTGCATTCTAGAGAACATTTTTTTTTTGTCCTGATGCAGTCCTCTTGTGAAATCAGCTGCCAGATCAGTCACCTAGTTTATTAAAGCTGCAAAAAAAAGCAAATCATTGAAGGCGGCTCTCAAAAAAAATAATGAAGCAGCTCTTTTGCAAAAAGCTTTGTCCAACTGATTTTTCCAGTTATTATTTTTTTTTCCTGCATACAGTGTAAAAGTACTTGACTGTTCAGACAATCGCAGAAAAACACACTTGAGCACAAAAATCAATTGACAGGACAGTATTAAGTTCCAACTTAATTCAAAGTCTTTAGTACTGTCACTTCACTGTAATTTCACAAGCAATGAAATCTGGTAAATTTGTTATTTGACAGTGTTGTCAATATCTGACACTGTATATTTACATTTGTTATCACAGTAACAAGTCAACATGATGCCAAGAGGAATATTCAGGGCTGGGTAGGTTACTTTTAAAATGTATTTCACTACTGATTACAAAATACATGCTTTAAGAAGTCATTTGTAACGTTACATTACTCAAGTTTAGTAACTTAATCTAAATACTTTAGAATACTTTGGAATACTAATAAGTGTGGAACAAACACAAAAACGGTCATTGCAATTTTTTTTCTCACAATTCTGACTTTTTCCCTCAGAATTGTGTGATATAAAGTTGCAATTGTGAGTTATAAAGTCAGAATTATGAGATATAAACTGACAATATTAAGAAAAGTCAAAATTATGAGATATAAACTGACAATATTAAGAAAAGTCAAAATTATGAGATATAAACTGACAATATTGAAAAAAGTCAGAATTATGAGATATAAACTCGCAATATTGAGAAAAGTCAGAATTATGAGATATAAACTCGCAATATTGAGAAAAGTCAGAATTATGAGATATAAACTGACAATATTAAGAAAAGTCAAAATTATGAGATATAAACTCGCAATATTGAGAAAAGTCAGAATTATGAGATATAAACTGACAATATTAAGAAAAGTCAAAATTATGAGATATAAACTGACAATATTGAAAAAAGTCAGAATTATGAGATATAAACTCACAATATTGAGAAAAGTCAGAATTATGAGATATAAACTCACAATATTGAGAAAAGTCAGAATTATGAGATATAAACTCACAATATTGAGAAAAGTCAGAATTATGAGACATAAACTGACAATATTGAGAAAAGTCAGAATTATGAGATATAAACTGACAATATTGAGAAAAGTCAGAATTATGAGATATAAACTCACAATATTGAGAAAAGTCAGAATTATGAGATATAAACTGACAATATTGAGAAAAGTCAGAATTATGAGATATAAACTCGCAATATTGAGAAAAGTCAGAATTATGAGATATAAACTGACAATATTAAGAAAAGTCAAAATTATGAGATATAAACTCGCAATATTGAGAAAAGTCAGAATTATGAGATATAAACTGACAATATTAAGAAAAGTCAAAATTATGAGATATAAACTGACAATATTGAAAAAAGTCAGAATTATGAGATATAAACTCACAATATTGAGAAAAGTCAGAATTATGAGATATAAACTCACAATATTGAGAAAAGTCAGAATTATGAGATATAAACTCACAATATTGAGAAAAGTCAGAATTATGAGATATAAACTCACAATATTAAGAAAAGTCAGAATTATGAGATATAAACTCACAATATTGAGAAAAGTCAGAATTATGAGATATAAACTCACAATATTGAGAAAAGTCAGAATTATGAGATATAAACTCACAATACTGAGAAAAGTCAGAATTATGAGATATAAACTCACAATATTGAGAAAAGTCAGAATTATGAGATATAAACTCACAATATTGAGAAAAGTCAGAATTATGAGATATAAACTCACAATATTGAGAAAAGTCAGAATTATGAGATATAAACTCACAATATTGAGAAAAGTCAGAATTATGAGATATAAACTGACAATATTGAGAAAAGTCAGAATTATGAGATATAAACTCACAATATTGAGAAAAGTCAGAATTATGAGATATAAACTCACAATATTGAGAAAAGTCAGAATTATGAGATATAAACTCACAATATTGAGAAAAGTCAGAATTATGAGATATAAACTGACAATATTGAGAAAAGTCAGAATTATGAGATATAAACTCACAATATTGAGAAAAGTCAGAATTATGAGATATAAACTCACAATATTGAGAAAAGTCAGAATTATGAGATATAAACTGACAATATTGAGAAAAGTCAGAATTATGAGATATAAACTGACAATATTGAGAAAAGTCAGAATTATGAGATATAAACTCACAATATTGAGAAAAGTCAGAATTATGAGATATAAACTGACAATATTGAGAAAAGTCAGAATTATGAGATATAAACTGACAATATTGAGAAAAGTCAGAATTATGAGATATAAACTCACAATATTGAGAAAAGTCAGAATTATGAGATATAAACTGACAATATTGAGAAAAGTCAGAATTATGAGATATAAACTCACAATATTGAGAAAAGTCAGAATTATGAGATATAAACTGACAATATTGAGAAAAGTCAGAATTATGAGATATAAACTCACAATATTGAGAAAAGTCAGAATTATGAGATATAAACTGACAATATTGAGAAAAGTCAGAATTATGAGATATAAACTCACAATACTGAGAAAAGTCAGAATTATGAGATATAAACTGACAATATTGAGAAAAGTCAGAATTATGAGATATAAACTCACAATATTGAGAAAAGTCAGAATTATGAGATATAAACTGACAATATTGAGAAAAGTCAGAATTATGAGATATAAACTGACAATATTGAGAAAAGTCAGAATTATGAGATATAAACTGACAATATTGAGAAAAGTCAGAATTATGAGATATAAACTCACAATATTGAGAAAAGTCAGAATTATGAGATATAAACTGACAATATTGAGAAAAGTCAGAATTATGAGATATAAACTCACAATATTGAGAAAAGTCAGAATTATGAGATATAAACTGACAATATTGAGAAAAGTCAGAATTATGAGATATAAACTCACAATATTGAGAAAAGTCAGAATTATGAGATATAAACTCACAATACTGAGAAAAGTCAGAATTATGAGATATAAACTCACAATATTGAGAAAAGTCAGAATTATGAGATATAAACTCACAATATTGAGAAAAGTCAGAATTATGAGATATAAACTCACAATATTGAGAAAAGTCAGAATTATGAGATATAAACTGACAATATTGAGAAAAGTCAGAATTATGAGATATAAACTGACAATATTGAGAAAAATCAAAATTATGAGATATAAACTGACAATATTGAGAAAAGTCAGAATTATGAGATATAAACTCACAGTCCAATGACGCTTCAAAAATATGTTGTAAATATGTTCATTTTTCATTCTAAAATTTAAATTTTATTAACTAACCTTTGAAGTCAGAAAAAACGATAGAACTAGAAACTGAGAACTCACATCTTGGCAAATCTACGCACAGTTTTAGACATTGTCGAGATCTCTTCTGAAATTATAGAGGTGAAATACTGGTAAAAATCCAAAAAACCAAAAAAAAGACTTAATTGAGATAAAAAAGCGATTTCATGTGTGATTTCTCTACACGTTGCTCCAAGGTGTGGACAGAGTGTGTTGGAAAACCTTTTATGTCGGAAAACCTTGGGCTCTCCTTAAAATAAATAGAGTAACATTATGAACAGGCTGTGAGCTCAAAGGTTTAACCTAACATCTAAGCGTCTCTAAAACAAGAAGAGCGCTAGGCAACTGCTCACATGTCAAACAAATTCCACACATTTCTATGTGGAATGTCACACAGCAGCCACACACTGACAAAATGCTGCATTATCCAGAGGTGAACGTTAGGCTTTTTGGTCTTACTTAAGAAAAGCTTAACAAAAATCAAAAGCTCTAAGGCAGATTTGAGCTGATATCAAGAAATAAGCATTTGATCAAGTGACAAGCAAAGCCGTTAAGCGCATAATTTGTTTTGACAAGGTAATTGCATGACAACATGCCCTTTTACTTTGATAGAAAAGCTACTGGTAAGCAAACATGCACTGTCCTGTGCATGACTAAACATCTGTCATTAGCAGTTCACCATCTCCCATAGTACTCTGGGAACACAAGGGCTTTTTTTTCCTATCGCAGCTATCAGAAATCTTTGATCTGTTCAATTACACACTCTACACCTTCTCACTACAAATATCTGCGCTTAGGGTTATCATCAATCATTAATGTGTACGCACAGATAGAAAGATTACCTGTAGTATGCAGTCTACAGGTGGCAGCATTAGTAGATTATGTAACCGTGTGAACGTTGTAAAGTTACATCACTTACCAGAACAATACAAATATGAAAGCAAAACGAAATAACTGAATAAAAAAATAGCGTGGGCATGCATTAAAACTAGCCAAGACTTGCAGGTTGGAAACAAGTTGATTCAAACCGAGAATTGAGAAAAGTGAGTAAGTTAAAATGAAACCGTCCAAAGCGTCTCAGCAAATCCCAAATCTCTGTTATGAAACCCCTTGAGTAGCTTTTGTCCAAATTTCTAAAATGCATTGAAGAAATCAAGTGCCAAAATGGCAGACAAAGCGAAAGAAATGGAATTACTCATTTAACATTATGGAATCATTCTCAGAACTAATGTTCTGGCAAGGTTTTCCAACATTATTCCAGTAACGTAAATAGAACGTTAGTTCAAAGTTTTCTGATCTTTAATAATGTCGTTAAAACATAAACATTCTTTATTAGGGACGTAACGGTATTATCAATTTATGGTGGTATAGCCATAGCAAAATTGTCTTGATATAATCATGACTGTATGAAACGGTCTTCCGGGCAAAAAGTGCAAAAAATGTTTTTCAATACCTATAAAAACAAAAAAACAGTGGGTGGGTGGGTGAAGTGCGAGGAGTGTGTCCTTTAATAGAAACGTCTCACCTCATGAATAGGCTATTATAGCAATGAACGTACTGAAAAGCCCTCGCGCTACTCATATCGATGCAAATATCAGATAGCAGATATCGATGCAGAGAGAGAGAGAGAGAGGTGCACAAAGCTGCACGATTAAACTATAGATTTTGTTTTCAATTTCATTACCTATATGATGTTGTAACGATCGTCAGTTGAAGTGCCCGCTTTATACACTAGTACACTTTGTACACTTACACACACTCGCACACCTTCACAGAAACCCCGTACCTTGGCACTGATTGCAGCGCCAGCTGCCACTCATCAGCACGGACTATTTAAGAGACTCTTGAGCTGTGTCCGAAATCGCTCCCTATCCACTATATAGTGCACTATATCGGGTGTCGCCCATTTTGTAGTGCTGTCCGAATTCTGAGTGAACGACTTCATTCCCTAGATTCGTTCACTACGTTTACCCACAATCCTCTCTGATTTTGAGTGTACATTCGATGTACACTCGTTAAAGCGCCGTTACCTAAAATCCAACGCGATGAGACGATCGAGCGGGAAAGAAAAATAAATACGGCAATACGGGAAGCGGCAACTTCTACAAATGTAAGTGTCATTTTTTATTAATTAGAACATCTTTGTAAAGATATTTTGAAGCGAAATGATACAGGTTTATATGATAATATATATATATATACTTATTATCATATGATAATTTGGTCGATTTTTCTCATTTGTTAGTGAACTGTTGTACATTGTATACTGTTGTTTATATTGTATTTATTTACTATTATATTTTTTATAAACAAATGTGACAGTGTAGTGTTTTTGTTCTGTTATTTTTAAATGTAAATGTACTAAATAGCATGACACAGGTGTTTTTATTCTCTCTTTATTCTCAATAAACATGACAAATAAACAGTAATATACAATTCAGGACATATTAGAGATGGCTATAGGAAATGTTAATGACGAAATTGTCTGCGCTGTCTGGCTGCTCGCGCTATTAACGTCAGCGTCCGAATTCGCTCACTCATTTTCGTTCACTCTTTTGCTGATATAGTGCGCTCAACTGCCATGCACTATATAGGGGTTAGTGAACGAGTGAACGAGTGAATGAGTGGGCGGTTTCGGACACAGCTTTAGACTCAGAGACAATGCGAAGTCTTGTTTCCTGATCGGTGCATTTCTGAGCGTTATTCCCTGTGTTTGTCTTTCTGTTTCTGACCCGTTGGATATATTGTTTACGACCCATTGCTGCCTGCCTCTTTGACCCGTTTGCCTGTTTTCTGGACTTTACGATTGATATCTGCCTGCCTTGTGATTACGTCTCTGGATTGTCTCTGATACTCCTGTTTACCGGTACTTGACCCACATCCTGTTTGATCGCGCACTTTGTTAAATAAAGCTTGCACTTGGATCCCATCCCGCCGTCTCATCATTACAGATATAATTCCCAAATGACACCGATACGCCCGTGTATATTAAACCTTTGGCAAAAGTAAAATTTTACTTTGTTCGCACTGTCATGTTTAGATATAATCAGCTTCACAAACAATCTTTTCAAACACACCGTATTAGTATTTCTGTTACAAATATTCCAAATTGAAGAATACAAACGTTTATATTACAGATATAAACATTGATGTCTATGTTACCGATCAAAATAGAATAAATCACCTTATTTAAACTCAAATAACAACTGTATCGATTGCATTGTTACACCACTAGGTGGCCAAAAATTACTTTTAAGAATGTATCTACTGAATCATTCTTTCAGAAACAAGTGAGGTCTTTATGAATCCAACTTACAAAAATATTCTGTTTTATCTGTCTGCATTCAAGCATCTTAATTGTGTAGAATTACACTTTACAATAAGGTCTCATTTGTTAACATTAGTTAATGTATTAACTAACACGTACTAACCATGAGCAATACATTTGTTACTAAATTTGTTAGTCTTTGTTAGCGTCACTTAATAAAAATACAGTTGTTCACAGTTTGTGCATTTTACTTCACAGTGCATTAAGAAACACAACTCTTGATTATAATAGTGTATTAGTAAATGTTGAAAATAACGATTAATAAATGCTGTAGACATGCAGTTAATCTTTATTTCATGTTAATTAACTAATGTTAACTAATGAACCTTATTGTAAAGTGTCAGTGAATTTGTTGAGATTGGCAGTCTGTTAAACTCAAGTAAACAAACACAAAACAGTTATGATTAGAGGATAAAGAAAAGATACATGAAATGTTTCATTTGTCCATCATTGTAATGTTCAATCATTGTTTAACACTCATGGCACTTTTTTTTTTTAAATATAGCAATAAATATCGTACCGTGGAATTACCGTACTGTGAGATTACGACATCGTTACATCCCTATTATTTATACATTGTTTACGGAAAGCTTTTTTAATTCTTAAGTCTACGTTCCGCTAATTTTTTCTTAATTATATCAATGTTTAACTTTTTAATTAAAGGACTATGCAATAACATGTGTATTTATGCAGCGGTAGAAACTGTTGTTGAGAATTGTGAAATTTTGTTATTTTAACCCTACCAAGAAGGTTAGCAGCCTTGGAGACATCAGACAGTACGGGTTTGGAACAGAACCGTAGTGTTTGTGTAAGGTGTGTAATACAAAAAGAATCAACAGAATGTTAAAAAGCCACCGGGAATTTGGCAAGAGCGTTAGTTCCCATGCTTCAAAAATGACTTGATCTTGTTGTATTATTAATACCTGCCATTTTTCTTAAGCAAGAGAGATTTTACAACATTAAACAACAGGACTGCAGTTGCAGAATGTATCTGCAGCCGCTCAAATCTAAGCAGAATATCAGAAAATGACATGACACGTCATATATAACCATATCAGGCTAAATGGGGGGGGGGGGGGGGTAATTGGATTCCACTGGCTGGTGCCGAGGAGAATCATATTTCAAACTGCTCGTCTTCACATTATCCCATTTACATACATACATCACTTTACAGTGACTTATTGCAGCTCTGTGTTATATTTAGCCTTTTATCTCATGACTAGCCAAATTCACAGATTACAGTACAGTGAAAGATATTGTGGTTTAGAAAAATGTGCAAAATAATATTGCACTTTTGGCGCTTAAATTAAAAAATGCTGCCATTGCTGTCAAGGTCAAGTGTGAAGCGAAAGATGCAATAATCTTTTCTTCCATATTGCGACGTATATCAAAGTGAAACGGCTTCTGGAAAAAAAAAATAATAAATTAGGGTTGATTTTATCCATCTGGAATTTATTGGATGGTTGAATCGTTGTTGTTTGCTACTGTTGGAATCTCATGTGAGTGACAGGTTGTTCCGCCCTCATGCCGATAGAAAAGATGTCGCTGCAAGAGGGAGGGGAAGTTATTTTGGTTAAAGATTACAAGAACACATGAATTTAAAATAAATACTGCATTTTGATTGTTTACCGACTTTAGTTTTGCTAGTTCTGGTTTTCCAAGCATTTCATTTTCACTTTTGCTGTTGATTTTGTTGTCAGTCAAAGAAGATAAATCTGTGTGTGTGTGTGTGGGTATGCGCATTTTTGTGATTTATAGGCAATTTTGTATAATTACATGGGTATTACACTGGTATTACGACACAAACATGAAACATGAGGACATTTCATGAGTCCTTATATTTAAAATAGCTTTAAAAAACAATGTTTGATTAAAAATGTTAAAATGCATAATGTTTTCTGTGATGGGTAGGTTTAGGAGAATGTACAGTTTGTACAGTATAAAAACCATTACGCCTATGGAATGTCCTCACTAAGATAGCAAAACAAACCTGCGTGTGTAGGTGTGTGTGTGGGTGGGTATTCCCTACGTTATGGGGACCAAATGTCCCCACAGGTATTATAATACTAGTAAATTTTGATCTTGGGGACATTTTTTTGGTCCCCATGAGGAAACAAGCTTATAAATCATACAGAATTATCCTTTTTGAAAATCTAAAATAGCATAATAAAATAGTTTAGGAGTGTAGCAGGACAGAATATACAGCTTGTACAGTATAAAAACCATTACGCCTATGGAATGTCCCCATAAAACATGAAAACACAGTGTGTGTGTGTGTGTGTGTGTGTGCGTGTGAGGGATAGTGTGTGTGTGTGTGTGTGTACATGAACTACATGTCTGATGAATATCTTGCGAGATACTCGTGTTGTTTTACGCTGAAGCCAGTGAGGATTGAGATCTCATGTTTGTGTTGTTTGGACAAAGTTGCTTTTTCAGTCATGCAAGTACAGTTCCTGACAACTTGAATGAGGGAAGATTGAAAACAGATTGTCAGTGATATGTTCTACATTCAACACATTTCAAACCAGGAATAAAATCAGAAAAAAACATGCTGAACAAACTGTATTTTTCAGACAGGTCCAGCTAATGTGTATTAGTATTCAAAACTAAACAAACTGGTGATGCTTATTTATCTGCAAAAAGTGTAAATACTACAACTATCTTTTGTCTCTGAAAGTATTTGAGGTGATACAGTAACATCATTCCATATCTGTAAGATTAACTCAGATAGACTGTGTGCTAAAACTTGCACAAGATATACATTTAAAACATGTATTTATTAGTATACACTACTGGTCAAAATTTTGAATCCCCCCACCACCTCCCCCCCTCCCCCCGCCACACCCCGAAAGCAAAAACTTTTTTTATTTTTAAAAATAAATAATAAGAAGAAAAGTTTTTGAGCACCAAATCAGCATTAGAATGAAGTAATGATGCTGAACATTTAGCATTGTCATCGCAGGAATAAGTTTAATTTTAAAATGTATTAAAATAGAAAGCAGCTATTTTAAATGGCATTAATATTTGCACAATATGAAAATTTTTTCTGGTGTTTTTGATTAAATAGATGCAGCCTCGGGAAGCTTTTGTCTGGTAGTGTAAATAATTGTTGAACACAAATAATGGCTTTATTGTTGACCAGCGCTCTTTCGCTGTACAATAGACTATTCTGAAAGAAAAAGAAATGTGACACCATGTTTGAGTTTCAACAATGATGTGACACTGAGCTCCTCGGTTCAGGCATTACTTAACGCATGAGCTCACGATGTACAGTAACCTCTGACTTCAGCAGTGACAGCAAGTAATTGAACATTTATAATGTTGTTTATGATGTCACTGTGGTGACAAAAAACATATGTTATCCATAAACGTGTCCCACACACACACACACACTCACGTTGGGTTTTCATGGTTTATGGGGACATGCCTTAGACATAATGATTTTTATACTGTACAAACTGTATATTCCCTATATATATATATATATATATATATATATAATATCAGTCCCTCCAGAAAAACGCGATTATGCGATCGCTTGATTTCATGCATAATCAGCCAAAGTCCGCATATTTATGTGGGGGTCGCATTTTTTCAAATATGCCGCACTTTCGCAGCATAAATTGCCGATTTCAGCAAGAAAAACATGCGGGGCTAGCATGATTTCATAATCCCTGTATTTTCGTTGCAAAAAAGTCTCATATATCTTAGCAGAAAGTTGAAAAATGTTGCGTTTACTTCACACAAGTAAAGTGCCATTATTTTCCCCCCATTGCCATGGGAACCTTATGAAGTGACGTAATTACGCGATGTGAACGTCATCTGCAAACCCCGCGGTGAAATCATGATGAAGCACGCAGATCATTCTCATTTGCCAACAAAAATAAGCTCAAAAGAGCGCGCGAAGCAGTTTCCCGGTCTATTACATGATAGTGGGGGCAAATTATTTGGCACTCCGTGCAACTGCGTGTTGGACCACAGATGCAAGTCGACGCTGGAAAACCACTTTGCAGTTTCAAGTATATTAGTATTAGTATTTTTTTTAGTATTTCAAGTATATTAGTAGTGTGTAAAATAATTTACGTTGCAGTAAGATTGCACTTTGTGCATTGGAAGCACTTAATTTAACAGAAGATGTCTGTTTTGTACAGCTACCTCTGTTAAACAGGAAGCACACATTTCATTTTTTTATATTTGATTTATTCATTTTTACAGAAGTTGAATATTCCTTTTGTAAAGCTACAGAACTTATTTGACTCAATGTTTTGTAATTTTGAACCATGTGTTGATTAAGGCCTGAAATGAAACAGAATGAGAACTTCAATATTCTGTGATTTAGTAAGTCTGACTCTTTACATTAAGAGGTGTTGGAGAATCACCTTTTTTTCCTCTTTTTTGCATCAAAAAACCGCAGTTTTTGCAAGTTCGCATTTTTTAAGAAAACGTGCCGCATAATCAAGGATTTTTGCCCGCAACAATCACAAAAAATCCCGCGAATTTCTGGAGGGACTGATATATATATATATATATAAGTCCCCTCAAGGACAATGATTACAGATATTGCCATCTTAGTGTGGACATTGTTTCAAAATGTCACTTTGACAATCCTGTCTGAGATATGGTAAGGCCATACAAACTCCACAGGGCTTTTTTAATTTTGGAGAAGATAAATCACTTTCTTAAAAGTGGAGATGTGCCTTCTAGCCATGCACTCATACGACTGTACACGCAGCCTCAACTCCAGAACGCACCTCTGTCTCCTGAGGTCACATCAACCACATCCGCGTCATGCATTTGGCTTTTACTATCAACACTCTAATCTGCTTATTATGGCCACACCTCTGAGGCCTGGCCGGCTCACACTGAAGCATGAGGATTTATGGGAAAGGAGATTAGATATGACAATTGGAAAGTTATATAGCACACACTTTTTCAGCGCTTCAAAGAGTTTGGCCATTTTTGGCAAGTTTCTTTCTAGGCGAACTGTTTGTGACTGTCTAAAGGAAGCATTGCATAATACTTTCCAATCATTAGCCTAATTTAATAAAGAGATATTAGTTAATATTGATGTTTTACTGATAACATAAAATACTTCAACATTGTCCATTCCAAGAAAACTGAAAAATTTAAAACAATAAATCGTCATTTTACAACATTGTCTGTAAACATTTGATAGTTATTTTGTCATCAGCACAAAAATCCTTGTAATGCACAAACAGCAGGTCTTTACATTTAAATAAGCAGTAATTAATATAAAGGATTATGATATTATGTGGACATATCTTAAATGCTAATTACTAACGATGGTACTGATTGTCAAATGGTGTGACGGGCAAACTTTTACTGATTATTAGTTATACATTATGTATCCAAGCAATGAATTGTAATCAGTTAAATCATTTTTAAAAAGTTAAAATATAATATTGTTACATGTATAACTGTGCTGGACTCTGCTTGTTATGTTCCACATGTGCTCTTTGTTTTGTTTTTTTCCCGCCACTCGTTTATCTTCATCTTCATCAGCTGTGTCTCGTCAATTACCTCGTTTCTCCCTGTGTTTGCATGGCCCTGTATATATTCCCGCAGTCCTGCTCCGTTCTCGTTTGTGCTAAGACGTGTGTATTCCTTTTGATGATCGTCATTAAAACACTTGTTTTCCCCTAAACTCTCGTCTTGTGCTCCCCTGGGATACGTGCGCACCATAACAAATATATAATAAAAAATAATAATATAAAATAATAATCAAATGCAAAAAAAATAATTAAGCAGTTAGTCCCATAAGTGGAGTTCATGATTGTATTTACGAACTGAGAGCACATTAATATTGCCACAACGTTGTAATTACCGGTAGGAAACTCCAACATTCTAAGCTGTAAATTAAAACCTCACTGAAAGAAAATTAACAAATTTATGCATTGTTTTAAACAGTATGTTTACGTTTGAAAGAATAAAATTATATTTCTGAATGAGAACCACTTCATCACAATGTCCAAAATACTGTATATTATAATTATAGTGTGACAGGCCATTTTTTTTGTCCAAAGGCCTTAATAATAATAAAAAAAAACAAAGATTTGACATCCAAAGTATGAAAGGTAGTACAACTAGATCTCTTTAATTGAATCCAAAAGGTTTTAATTATATTTTGCTACATATAAAGGGATTTAAAGATTTGTCAAAAGGCCAATACAGCCATTTCATTTGTGATTAAAATATCTTAAAATGTAATTAAACGTATATATTTTTTTATTCTGGCATGACTTTATGACATCATATATCAACATACTGAAAAATGGTATTAAGATTATGTGTATAAGTCGTTTTGTTATAAGAAAGAACGTCCGGAAAAATTAAATTCATTGATGTCATTCAGAGTAACCAATACGAAGGGACCATTTTGGATCATGCGGTCAATATCATGAAACAGGATATGACATCACTCAGACGCATGCAAAAAACCACATGCTCGTGAAGCAAAGTAACTAACTAACTCTCTTAACTTTTTGAAAAATTCACGTTTTCACTTGTTCATACGCATATCCCGAAACTCCAGGTAATGTAATTTGGAACAACCACTTTAAAACATGGAAATTGTTGTAATATTTTAAAAACCTGTACTAAAATCAGTCTTTTCAGCATTGTTTGAAAATATCGCCATTCGGTATAACCAAAAGTCCTTCTTTACAACCGACTTACTTTTTTGGTGACAAAAGCAATTAATTGATTATAAAACTACATAATCTCATTGTTAACACTTAATCAAACTTTAAAATTAATTATATCTCCATTGTGTTTTTTTATACTTTTAAAAACATTATTCTTCATTGACCCATTTAATTAAAAAAAAAAAAAAAAGGCATGACACTAGACATTTCTTGATGTATGGACATAACAACATGCTAATAATCCAAAGAACAAATGCATGGACACACTAGTTGTATTTGATATATAGCAGGAATGTGCATTGGCTGACAGGCTGTGCCTGAGGGATGAGGACACTGCTGTGTCATTAACACACATCTGCCATTCTGCCTGCACAAACCTGCCCTTCCCAGCATTCCCCACGATCAAAGTCAACATGGATTAAGACTTTCTGGAAGAATGATAACGTAAATATTACATTTAGATCCAAAACCACCGTACAATAGAAATAATTTGTAGACTTATGAAAACAAACGGTACTCAACTGAATGAAAGTGTTTTTGATCTGTATATCTGAGGGGTTGCGTAAGTGCTTGTGTTGCTGATGAATTTAAATAACACACTTATCAAAGCTGACATTTGGCTTATTAGCACTGGCTAACTGCAAAAATTCAAATTCAAAAAAAAATTCAAGTACAAAACAATGACATCAGTTCTCCATTGCCATGAATATGCCAATCAATCAACAGAATAACATCTCTATGTTCTTGGCAGATACAAAGTGTCTTGAAAAGAGAACAAACCTTGAGGCAAATTCGAACACATTGGCGGTATTTAAGCACAAAATAATGAAATGAAAAGTACTGCCAAAAATGAAAAAAAAAAAAAGTTTGAAATAACTATCAATTCAGTTCATGTTATAATATACTTAGGTGACAAACCACTTCAATGTATATGGCTCAGTTAAAATACCATTTAAAATGGTACCATATTTGAGAGCTGAATAGAAAAAAATATGTCTGGTCTTAAAGCTGCAGTACGTGATTTCCGAGAAACACTGAGTATTGATGTAAACAAACAAACACACCCCTCCCTTCATTACTCCGCCCACAAAATAACGAGCATGCTTTGCAACACACGCAACAACTGCTGTAAGTATGGATGAATGAGCTGTGATTCATCAACAACAGCATATGGAAATAAGTTAAGGCAGCCTCTTATTTAAGCATAAATCTGTTTGGTTTATGTTTTTCATTTATACTACGGGGTTGCTGAATGCTCAAATCTGATTGGTTGACAAACGTTGCGCAATTATTTTCAGGGAAACGCATGGCTAAAGGAGTTCCAGGCGGATCTTGAACACGTTACAGTTCCATATCACTTCCACAAATGATTTCAAATTCATTTCATTTCAAAAGGTCCTTACAGTTTGCAAACACAAAAGAAGCAAAACTAAAGCAAATAAATAAACAAAACGATAAGAAAGGCAAATTATTGTCATGGTTTTTGCCATAAAATACGCCTTTTATGTCCTGGATACACATATACTCTTTCCAATCTCAGCACAGACATACAATACGGACACACACACTCACAGAAAAAATCATTGATTATTTGGCACGTTTTCTTAAAAAATGCGATGGAATATGCGGGATATATTTGCAATTTTATGCAATGAAATTGCGGGAACTTGCAAAAACTGTGGTTTGATGCAAAAGAGGAAAAAAAGGAGATTCCCCCAACACCCTGTTCTCACTAGACTACTACCTTCATGTAAAGAGTCATGTCTTATTACTTCCTATGATGAGCAAGCACAGTAAATCACAGAATATTTTTTAAGTGTTTTATTTCAGACCTTCATTAACACATGGCTCAAACTTACAAAACATTGAATCAAACATGTTCTGTTCATGTTCTGACATCTTCTGTTAAATTAAGTGCTTCCAATGCACAAAGTGCAATCTCTTACTGCAACGTAAATTATTTTACATACTACTAATATACAGCGTCGACTTCCGTCTGTGGTCCAACACGCAGTTGCAAAATAATTTGCCCCCACTGTCATGTAATACACCGGGAAACTGCTTTGCGCGGTCTTTTGCGCTTATTTTTGTTGGCCAATGAGAAAGATTTGCGTGCTTCATCACGGTTTCACCGCAGGGTTTGCAGATGATGTTCACGTCACGTAATTACGTCACTTCATAAGGTTCCCATGGCAATAGGGGGAAAATAATGGCGCTTTTCTTGTGTGAAGTAAACGCAACATTTTTCAACTTTCTGCTAAGATGTATGTTTTTGCAACGAAAATACAGGGAAAATGAAATCATGCTAGCCCCGCATATTTTGCTTGCTGAAATCGGCAATTTATGCAGCGAAAGTGCGGCGTATTTGAAAAAACACGACCCCCACATAAATATGCGGACTTTGGCTGATTATGCATGAAATCAAGCAATCGCATAATCGCGTTTTTCTGGAGGGACTGATAAACTACATGACATTTCTCACCAGCGAGGTAATAACTTTACGGTTCTTGATGTAGATAAACTTGCAGTTTCGCTATTAGTGCTGCTCCCGAACAATGTTCGTACACTCAGGTAGGCCAATTCACGTATGCTTATTCTCTCTCTTTTAACTGCGTTAATAACTGTATTAGTCTGTATTAGTTATGGCTCAAGCCTCCATTACTAGATCTGAAATTACGTTTTTGGAATTAGCAACGGAGGCTTGGGATGAGACACATAAGAAAGTAGTCCCACACACAAGAGTGTTTTAAGGACAAAACCTGAGAAATGTCTTGAAATACAACATCTGAACACTGTCTCGAGGTGTGTTAACCATAGTATAAGCGGAATAACCTCAGATGTGCATTACATTCTAATAATTCAACAACTTGTCATCAATTATTCCTTTTGTATACAATTGTATAGTGCTGCGACAACTAATAATCGCTGATGATGCACCGATTACCATTTTCTTTGCCGATTCCGATTTTTTTGTTAGTGTGACCTGTTGATATTTAACCGGAGCGCATGAGACGAGTGAGAGAGAGGAGGTCAGTGTGCGTCACTTCACCATCGGAGAGAAGAGAACGAGAACGTGAAGCTAACTTTATTACCTGTAAACAGGCTCGGAATCAGAATGATGTGAGACTGACCGGCTGGTCACCGATCTGGGCCGATCATGTGAGAAATCGGCTCATTCCGGTCCCCGGCCGTCGTTCGGTGCATCTCTAATTACATCCGAAAGTGAAAACATGGAAAGCCCAATGCTTCAACGATGATCTAAACAGACGTGCCTTCCACTCCACAAGCCTTGATCCTCCTCTTTATGAGACTGCAGGCACAACTGAACCCGTCACGTCACAGACACACTGGCTGTCAGATCTACTCTCATCCCAGACCTCCCGGTCCAGCCGGATTGTTCCCGCTGACAGGAACGCTGATTAGTGTAAATAAGTGCTAAAGACTCTGAACCGGGTGACGGGACTCTCTTCAGCTCAAATAAGATCAGATCACAACCTTAGATACCTGAGCTTGTTGCCCTGCATCTCTTAGAAGCAGAGAAGCATTTAACAGTGTGTGTGATTGTGAGCGTGGTACAGGCTTACACAACTATAGTGAGTGATACTTCCAGGTCAAATCCTTCCTTTCACACAGAAAAGACCAAACAGAAAGGACAGATAAGAGAATTTACTTACAGGACAAACAGGATTCCAGCTCACAAAACAGTAATGGGAAGCAGGTACCTGAAAAGTTGCTAATCTTGGACACAATAAGGCCTCATACACGCATAAGCTTTAACATGAGTTCTAAAGTTACTGTTGCAGCAACTTTGAGGTTACCCACAAATATCTGTGCAATTAAACCGGCTGAATTAGGTAGCTAGCTATAAACATGTTTAAAGATATAACATGTCAGAACTTTAATTAACATGCTTAGCAAAATTCAAGTTTCCAGGCTGATCGTTTTTTTGGTTTCGGAGGATTTGTTTGTTTTTGTTGAAAAAAATACGATATCAGCGTATTTGCCCATTTAATATTACTGAAATCTTTTTTTTAAAAATAGGCCGAAGCCATAAGAATGTGCACAGACCCAATTTTTCCACTAGCGACTGTCCTTATGTGTGACAATAAAGAGGACCTGTTATGTTTTTTGGGTTTTTTTTACATTTTCGACTTTCTTTAGTGTGTACTGTTGCTGTTTGAGCATGAAAAATGTCTGCAAAGTTGCAAATCACAAAGTCACTCTAAATGGAGTTATTCTCCATATTTAGTAAGAACTGCCTGAAACACCTCCATCGTAGTCTTGAATTTTCTTCCAGGAACGACCACATCATAACACTCCTCATTTAAATAATTCCCTCCCAAGGCATAAACAAAAAACGGGCAAGGCCTGGTTGAGATACATCAGTAGTGCCTTGAAATTTACAGTTATAGTAAGAGGCGTGTCATTTCCCAAACACCCTCAAAGCAGTTGACTAATCACAACACACCTGTCCAGCCAACCAACCAATCAGGCACTGTGTTTTCAGAAGGAGTGGCTTCATAGAGACTGGAACTAAACAGAGAGATACTGACAGACTGGAAAAAGAGGTGCTGCAATAATGTTTTTTGAACATTCAAGCATGAAAACCTAGTCTAGTAGAGCCAAAAAACAAAATCAAGACTTTGTAAAAGGGCATAATATGGCCTCTTTAAATATCAGCTTAACTATTCTTTTACTTTTTGGCTCAGTGAGTAACCACTCACTTCTGACACACCGGAGACCCGGGTTCAATCCCCACCAAGGGCAACTTGTCGCTTGTAAGTCGCTTTGGATAAAAGTGTCTGTATTTTACAAATATTTTTGTAAAATATTAAATATTATACAATAAATCATACAAAAATAGTGAATAATAATATAAAAAATAACATTCAATAATTAATAATAATTTACCATTTAAGCATATTTACTGAAAAAGATTACTTTGTCAAAATACAATAGAAAATTGTGAATGACCATCAATGGAGAAAGATGCTTTTTGCAGACAGATATAGTTATGGCATTTATCAGCATTGAGCAAGGCCATGTTAACCCCTTAACATACACATACTTGCACAGAGTATGTTTCGGGTCCAAAGGTAAGTTGGTGCCATTGTAACGTCTAGTTTTGATTTTGTTTGTCATGTTCTTGTTTCATGTCCTTATTTTGGAGTTTAGTCACGTATCCCATGTTGTCATTGTCATGTTTCATGTTTATGTTTTGACATTTGTGATGCTTCACGTCAGGTGTTTCCCTTGTTTGTCATGTGATCCCTTGTCATGTGTTCCATGTTGTCATTGGTTTATTGGTTGATTGTGCACAGCTGTTCCTTGTTGTTAGTCCCTGGGTATTTAAGCCCTCACGTTTTCCATGTTCCTTGTCGATTATTGTCAGTGTACCACTGAGTGAGCGGCATGGTCTGGTTATGTTTGTATATGCCAAGCCTTGCCATGCCATGTGAAGACTTTGTTCTATGTTGGATTTATGTTCTAATGGATTAAATAAACTGCACTTGGGTTCACACAACAACTTGCCTCAGTGGATCCATTACAACCATTTATCTAAAGCAGTAGGTGAGCATGTTTAGATAAAACTAGCAAAAGGTATAATGACTACCAATTGTACTTTGCGCCTCTTAGTTTCTCATCCAAAACAAGCGTGAGAAACTCTCAGGAGACATTAACTGCACTTTGAGTGTGCTGTCATAATTTGTGGTTGCTTTCACGAATGATGTAACCATTATTCCGTAGAGCACGTTATGACAGAAACACATTCCACAAAATCTGGCTAATAAGAGGTGTTTTTACTTATGTTGTTTGCATAGAAACATGTGTTTGCAATGAGTGGCAATCAGTTGGTAAAAGCAAAATATTTAAGCCATCCTAGCCACATCCGGTATCAGATGTCACGCAATCACCTTCTTTATCGATGTTAGAACAGGTAAACATTCCCAAGATCCAATGGCATTTCAAGAATTCCTCTAATTTCCTTAAGGCTTTTTTTTTTTTTTAAAATGATGCATCTTTTTTAAATAAACCCTAACCTTGTCGCTTGGAAAACATTTTTTTACAACGTCAGTTCACTGCATATCTAAAGGCAGCATTTTCATTATGGAACAGGGGATTTGGAAGATAATTAATGTAAAAAACATTTTTATAAATTATATTTTTACATTGTATATATTACATATTTTGTCGTTTATTTTATATTTTATTAATGATAAAATATTTATACACACACACACACACACAATGTTGGGTTTTCATATTTTATCGGGACTTTCCATAGCCAAAATGATCATTATACAGTACAAACTGTATATTCTATCCCCTGACCTTAACTTTATCCCTAAACACAACCCTCACAGAAAAAAACATTCTACATTTTTGGATATTACCATCTTTGTGAAATAAATTATAAATATAATTTATCACAAAATAATTGTTTTTTTTGCAAAAATATGTGGAGAGATCAAGAAAATTATTATTGCAAAGTTAATTTATCCAAACATGAAACATCTGTAATGTGACACATTTCTTAATGAAACAAGGATCAAGAAATTACATGACATGGGCATTACATGACAGAATAGAGCCAGGTGGTTAAAAAGAAGTTGAAGACAATATTCTGATTTCGCACTGATTTTTCTCAGGGGGTTCTTCAAGTCAATAATGTATTGAGCTGACAAAGGTGAGGTTAGGAGCCTCTGGCGTAGTAAACAACATCAGCTAAAATATGCAGTTGTTCCAAAATATCTACAGTATAGCCACAGTGTGCTTTACTCCTGACCTGGCATATTCAAGTCAAGTCATCTTTATTTATATAGCGCTTTTTACAATGCAAATTGTGGCAAAGCAGCTTTACATTAATAAGAAAATGGTGTCATTGTGCAGCTTATTCTATATATTATTGATTCATTCCGTTGCAAATATCAATAGTTATTAGTCTAGTTAATTTATGTATATCAGCACTGCAGAAAACAGTGATGTAATCGTCCGGCTCAGCTCAGTTTGTATACAACGGCGCTAATGCAGGCATATCAAAAACACTGCTGAATATCAAGCAAGTGTCCCCAACTTAAGCAAGCCAAAGGCAACAGCGGCAAGGAACCAAAACTCCAACAAATGGAGAAAAAAACCTCGGGAGAAACCAGGCTTAGTCGGGGGGCCAGTTCTCCTCTGGCCAACAGTGAACACTTGTCCGATACTCAGGCAGAGTTACAGGTCATTAAACCGCATATGACTGTGATCAACGGTCAATGATCTGCCTGACAACAACCTTTAGCTATACTCTAGTTCTATACTATATTTAGTATAACCTTATTGGTTAATTAAACCAAAGAGCTGTCTAAGAAAATGTGGTGTCAACATTACACATTTACCCACTATGAGTGTGAGAAACCAAATTGCGCAATCAAGAGCATTATATATATATCAGTAAAGTCTATCTGTGATGTTTACAGATGCAATGAGCCTAAATGTAAGCAGGCCTTCACAACATTTAAATGCATACTTGAATGCCTGAGGCACACTATGGAAGACAGTCCTCATGGTAACCAACACAACAGCCTGATTCCTCCATGGCAACCAAAGCACCACAGGGATATAAATGTGAGCAGAAAACACAAAACTAAAGACAAAGACTATTTGTGTCAGACACATAACAACAAATCTAACAAACAGTGCAATTTATCAGTGAATATATAAGAAATAAAGACACTGATTGCAATGGCTTGCTTGGTTGGGGACACTTGCTTGATATTCAGCAGTGTTTTTGATATGCCTGCATTGGCGCCGTTGTTTGCGAAATGAGTCGAGCCGGACGATTACGTCCCTGTTTTCTGCAGTGCTGATATACATAAATTAACTAGACTAATAACTACTGATCTTTGCAACGGAATGAATCAATAATATATAGAATAAGCTGCACAATGACACCATTTTCTTTGGGAGCTGCTGTGCAGCCAAAAATGATTTGCCAATTATTACTGTAAAGCTGCTTTTCCACAATTTGCATTATAAAAAGTGCTATATAAGTGACTTGACTTGATTATTAGTCACTGAACTGAACATTAAGGGCCCTATTTTAACTATCTAAGCACATGGTCTGAAGCGCATGACGCAGATGCACTTAGGCTGTGTCCCAATTCACTTTTGCTAGTTTAACGACAAAAAAATGGCCAGGCACATGGTCGAAAAGGGTTGTACCTAGTCTCTTAATGAGTGATGGGTGTGATTTGGGCATAACATGCAATAAACCAATCAGAGCCTCATCTCCCATTCCCTTTAAAAGCCAGGTCCGCTTGTACCATGGCTGATTGCTATTTCCATGGCGGAATGACTGAACGCTTCTCCAGAGAGGAAACGGATCTTCTCATGCACAAGGTTAAAGCAAAAATAATCCTTTTATTTTTAATATTTAAACATTTTGTATGCTGCTGCATGTCCCTGTGTGTGTAAAAAGCAGAATGTATGTGCATTGTGCACACGCCTATAAGTGCATATTACTAACGCACCCTTTAGACAACAATATACATATATATATATATATATATATATATAGAGCACCATTGACCAACAAAAACCTGGTCTAAAGTCAATGGCGCAGTCGTTTTCAGTTGCCTCAAAACAGCAACACGCCAACAATGCACTTAAACGCACCTCGTTTTCAGACCAGCACACTCATGGGTGAACAGATGCGCACGAGTGCATTTGCTATTTAAACAACGAGGGCGCTGGACATGAAAATGACAACTGGGCTGAAACTAGCAAAAAAAAAACCCAAAAAAAACCACTTGCTTCGCCCCTGGTGTCGCATTACGCCAGGTGTATGATAGGGCCCTAAATTTGAAAAGAATCTCCCATCATCATGATGTTTGCTACTAATTGCATCACTTATACTGTATTATTATCTTTCATATGTACTCTTGGATTGGCAAACACCAAGATCATGGGTTTGATTATGTAATTTTTACATATCATGTTGAAATTCCCAAGTTAACACAAAACTGAATGTATGTTTTGTGTGCTCACAATATTGAGGCACTAAAGGTCACATAGTGAAAAAATTGCCCAAATTTTAATCATTATGTTCGTGATGCATAACTTAAAGGGATAGTTCACCCAAAACTTTACTCCCTCTCAAGTTGTTCCAAACCTGTACAAGTTCTGCTGAACATAAAGGAAGATATTTGGAAGAATGTCAGTAACAGATCTCTCCTCCCATTGACTAGACACTTTTATCCAAAGCGACTTAAAGTGAGGCAATTAGGGGTTAGGTGCCTTGCTCAAGGGAGAGAGTGCTGGTTATTCACAATCCCTACTTTCAATTCCTGCCGGCATGGGAATCAAACCGGCAACCTTCAGGTTAAAAGCCCGACTCCCTCACCATTAAGCCACGACTACCATAGTACTTTTTTTTCCTATATGGCACTAAATGGGGGGCGAGATCTGTTTGGTTACTGACATTCTTCCAAATATCTTCCTTGAATTCATAAAGGTTTGGAACTACTTGAGGGTGAGTAAACGATGACACAATTTTCATTTCTGTGGCATCAAAAACTGCAATTTGATTGGCCCGACTGCACTGAGAGCAAAAAAACTATAACAAAATACTTTGTGAGGCCACAGTATGTGAAAACTATTTTCTAAATGATTGATATCCCTTTTCCATAATGCATTTTATTTTATTAAAGTATTTTCAAAATACACTCTCACGACTGTTACACCCTGGCTGTAGAAACTAACAGGACAACAGAGTTACTGTGCAAACAGTCAGGGCCACTTACCGTGAGAGTTGAAAGAAAAAAACAAAGACAATTAAACAGGAAACAGTATAAGAAGCTGAACTCACAGTTCCCTCACATAAATAACAACCACAACTCAACAAAATCAAATGTGGCACATCAGCGCCTAAAGAAATGCAGATCTAAACATCATTCAGAATGGCTGCTCTTTATCTTCTAAAATTTATAGTCTCCACTCTTGGCCCATTTCCTCATGGATCGCACAAAAGACATTTTTTAGCCCCTCAAATGGTTGCATAGCAAAAGTCTAAAAAATGTCATGGCACTATGGTCCTCCAGACTTAGTTTACCACCTAATATCATACTTTCCCCGGAGAGACGTTGCTTAGTTGTTTTGTAATTTGCTTGTGACATACTAAATGGTGCACGGCACCTGGACCAACAGCAGGACACATGGACTGACGGAATACAACAACGGATTCATAAGAGACTTGACATGTAGGGTTTGGAATCCACATATCCTTTCCTGAAACTGTTATTTTTCCTCAGTATTTAAATTAGGATGAGTTGCAGATTGTGTGGCTCATCGTTACTGCGGTGCCACATCTTCGGGACAACAGTCCATGTACACCGCATATTGCTTCGTATAAACAAACACAAAAATACTTCTAATTACTGAAATCGAGCAATTACCGAGAGCGATTACTTCACTTGCTAAAAATAGCATGTGAAGACCTCCCTGTGACCAGTGCTGTGAGAATAGCTTAAGCAAGATTACAGTTTAAAAAAAAAAAAAAAAAAAACGTCTTTGTGACATTTATTAACATTTTTCAACTTGACACATGTGGTGTAGCCATTAAGTAAAAAGTAATAACATATTTTCCATACACCTTGAACAAGTGAGTCTTAGTCATTATTTTAAAGAGGACCTATTATGCTTTTTTACATTTTCAACTTTCTTTATAGTATAATGTTTTTTGAGCATGGTCTGCATAGTAACAAAGCACAAAGTCACTCCAAAGGGAGTTATTCTCTATATCTGAACTCCCTGAAACGCCTCAAATGTGGTCTTGAGTTATCTTCCAGGAACAATAATGTCACGATCTCCCTCATTTAAGTAATTTCCGGCCAACGCATATGCAAAAGAAAAAAAAGTTGTCTGGTTGAGTTCCATTAGTAGTGTTAAAACTCAAAGGAATGGTGAGGGGCATGACATTTCTGAAACACGCATGAAGCGGTTGACCAATCACAACACACTGTTCCAGCTGACCAATCAGAGCAGACTACGCTTTTCGGAAGGAGGGGCTTCATAGAGACCGGAGCTAAACAGAGCGTTACTGACAGACTGCAAAGAGAGGAGCTGCAACAATGTAAAATATAAAAAAAAAAAAAAAAATTGGTGGTAATGATATACACTCACCTACAGGATAGGAACACCTGTTCAATTTCTCATGCAATTATCTAAACAAACAATCACATGGCAGTTGCTTCAATGCATTTAGGGGTGTGGTCCTGGTCAAGACAATCTCCTGAACTCCAAACTGAATGTCAGAATGGGAAAGAAACGTGATTTAAGCAATTTTGAGCGTGGCATGGTTGTTGGTGCCAGACGGGCCGGTCTGAGTATTTCACAATCTGCTCAGTTACTGGGATTTTCACGCACAACCATTTCTAGGGTTTACAAAGAATGGTGTGAAAAGGGAAAAACATCCAGTATGCGGCAGTCCTGTGGGCGAAAATGCCTTGTTGATGCTAGAGGTCAGAGGAGAATGGGCTGACTGATTCAAGCTGATAGAAGAGCAACTTTGACTGAAATAACCACTCGTTACAACACGCACAACCTTGAGGCGGATGGGCTACAAGATCAGAAAACCCCACCGGGTACCGCTCATCTCCACTACAAATAGGAAAAACAGGCTAAAATTTGCACAAGCTCACCAAAATTGGACAGTTGAAGACAGGCTGGTGGTGGTAGTGTAATGGTGTGGGGACTGTTTTCTTGGCACACTTTAGGCTCCTTAGTGCCAATTGGGCATCGTTTAAATGCCAAGGCCTACCTGAGCATTGTTTCTGACCATGTCCATCCCTTTATGACCACCATGTACCCATCCTCTGATGGCTACTTCCAGCAGGATAATGCACCATGTGACAAAGCTCGAATCATTTCAAATTGGTTTCTTGAACATGACAATGAGTTCACTGTACTAAAATGGCCCCCACAGTCACCAGATCTCAACTCAATAGAGCACCTTTGGGATGTGGAGGAACTGGAGCTTCGTGCCCTGGATGTGCATCCCACAAATCTCCATCAACTGCAAGATGCTATCCTATCAATATGGGCCAACATTTCTAAAGAATGCTTTCAGCACTTTATTGAATCAATGCCACGTAGAATTAAGGCAGTTCTGAAGGCGAAAGGGGGTCAAACACAGTATTAGTTTGATTCTGTTTTGGGTGAGTCGCACTTCATTCTATTTTACAACCTGAACTGACCTTGCCTTGTCATTCAAATTGTTGGTGAAAAAATATCTGATATTTTAAGAGATGTATTTTCCTTGATGCAGTCATAAGAGTCTGCAGAGTGTATGATATCCATGATATCACTTCCTGTTTTATTTATTTTATTTATTCATTTATTTACTTATTGCATTTTGGTCACACCATGTGATTTTAAAATGTTTTTCAAATATTATTACCAAAATTTTGCCAAATTATTTACTACTATGGAATTTCCTTCTCTTAATGAGGCTTATTTCATCATTATGACATCAGGACAGTTGCACCTTCACTTTTTGGACTTTATGCATGAAATTAAAATCATTAAACATTGCGTTAAAAACATGTATTCTTGAATAAATGAATGGATGGGTTTTATTACATTAAACTTTTGAAATACACGTTATATGCTTGTTATTAAAAGTCGGCTTAGCCTTAAGGCTGTGAATTTTAAGAAATAATACACTCAGGAGATGATTAATGAAGAATGAGTTGCCTCTGCATCTGCCACAATCTCCACAGAAACTAGGAAAATTAGGTAACGGTGAAAAGACATCCTGTGCTGACAGTAATTTGCACAGCGCAACTGTATTACAACACTCTTCAGCTTCATTTTATCATGGTTTTGATAAATTACTGCTCCCATAATCAATAGAAAATGTACAAAAACATTTTATTAATAAAGGTCGGTTTATCACCTGCTTTCCACGGGCAATGCCGTGTATACCAAGTATTGCTGACTATCATTATTAAGTCACAATCTATTATGAGCCTATTTTACATTAAAATGAAAAGAGTTTGCAACCATGGTGCAAAAATGTTTTTCAGTCCATGTTAGTTTCAGTATATTCCACTAAAGTTTTTTCTGACTGCATTAAAAAGCCCTTAACGCAGCTCCATAAACTTTTATGGATACTATAACAGCGACCCAAGTTAGACACAATAGATTACTAGAGTCCAAAGGTAAAGTTTTTTCAAAGTTTTTAAAGGGGCAGTTACAAAAATGTCCGTATTGCTACAAACCTCTGTTCTGAAACTATGCTCAGGAAGATTTCTCTGAGCATTCTGGACTTTTCTAGTTGTGTACATTTACGCACATTTAGTTTCAGCCTGAGTTCGGTTTCAGATGCTATGAAAATCACCTATTCTGTCTCCATTTATAATATGTTAACAGTCTTTTTTTTTAAAAAACAAAACAAATGGCTTTCAAAACATTGCAATGTTTTGTGATTTAATCTACCTTCTCAAATGCACAAACTGCCAAGAGGCGGTTAGACACTCTTGACAGACTAATATTAGTTTCTAGCACACTGCATGTACTACATTAAGGGTGTGTTCACACTTGGCACTGGTTTGGTTAGATTAAATGAACTCTCGTGAGTTCGCTCTGTTGTTAGTGCGGTTCACTTTAATAAGTGTGAACGTTGCCATCTGAACCCTGGTGCGCACCAAACAAACGGACCGAGACAACACTTCGAAACGAACTCTGGCGCCCAATTTTTGAGTGAAAAATTAAAGCAACACATACCAAAGACATCTAAACAAACATTTAAATGTATACTGTTTAGGAAAAATATTTCATTAGTAATAGTGATATTATAAAGTCAATAAAATTCCACTTTACTAAAACAAATGAAATATTATCTTTTTCATAAAACTATACATGTAGATACACTTTTCTTTTTTTCTCTCTTACAAGTGTTGGCAACAGAAATAATAATCACAATTAATTGCATGACAGTCTTAAGTAGAATGAAATGGTATTATTATCAAATTTGGTGAGTGAATTAATATAGAAAACCCTAAATTTCTTTTTTTTTGTCTCTCACACACCCTGTAAGTGGACCTGCTCTTAACTAATTACGGCACTTTCGATGATTAAGGTTGATTATGGACTTCTTTATTAAGATTTATTATCAAATTATAGTCTGAAACGCTTACAATGATTTCAAACAGGTGCAATTATTGCTTTCAGTAGTAGAGAAATTACACACTTCAACTTTGCCTTAATTAACAAAAAGATAATAATTGTCTAGCAATATTTTCCATGTCTAACTGACCTATATTCAGAATGAATCTCTTATAGTATCACCACTAATAAACTAATAAAATTTGTATTGTTTACACAATATTACAAAACTTGGTATGGAGGACCAGTTTGGGCACATAGGAGTTAACCAAATTGAAATATGAAATTACATATTGTCTTGACTTTCAAAGAACAAGAGCTCTCGACCAACTGCATGATACAAAGGTCGGTCAGCTTGGCAGCTGAAGTCATCCGTACCTAAGACAGATCATGACATGTAGGGGTGGCCTTTCTTTTTTTTACCCCATCGCTGCTAAAAGAGGGTCTCATTCACCATCCCGGTATCATCACCACCAAACAAACCAACAGTCCAGTGAGTCACGGGCCAGCACTTGTAACGTTTGCATCATCAACGCATCACTGACTCATTTGTTTGTCTCCAGAAGAACCCTGGAGAATATATAGACAACTTGAATGTGCTGCATTCAAATCTTCCAATAAGGCGCAGCTGAGCAGAATAACTGTATCACACAGGCTTTGCTGTTGTTGTGGCAGCAACGAAAAGTGGACAAGTGCCAATTGCATAAATGAAAGGCAAATGCACACAACTGAATCATATAAAGCCCAGAAGCCCCTTGGAGGCGAGCAGGCATTTGTCAGGAATGACAGACAAACTCCTGACCGAGGAACAGACACAGTGATAATCTCCATACATGGAAACAGCAATGCATGTCGTTCAGCCTCTCTCTAGCTTCAGGGGAAGGATTTCTCTACCCAACCCACTCTGGACATCTGAATAACCTGTATTTCCTTGTTCCACCTCAGAGTTTGCCAACACTATAATAATAAACTTTGTACCTCCGCTACCGAAAAAGACTTTCCCACATCTGCACAAGCATCCACAATAAACACTATAAAGTTACGTGATCTAGTAATCACTAAACTTTCAAGCAGCAAACACTAATAAACCAAATGTGAATGCAAATTTGGATTTGAATAGGAAACAGCCTAGTTATGTATTTCTTCACCACATCCTGACACTACCAAAAACGTTTTGTTTGAAAGAAATGAATGCTTTTATTCAACAAGATAGCATTAAAGATATTTAAGACGCTACGCAAGATTTTCAAATGCATCAATCATGAAAAAAAACACAGTTTGCACAAAAATATTAAGCAGCACAACTGTTTCTAACATTGATAACAATAAGAAATGTTTGCATGTTAGAATGATTTCTGAAGGGTCACGTGACACTGAAATTCAGCATTGCATTACAGGAATAAATTACATTTTAAAATACATTCAAATAGAACACATTTATTTCACATTGTAAAAATATATCACTGTTTTTTACTGTATTTTTAATCGAATAAATTCAGCCTGGGTGACTAAAACCTTTAAAAAAGTGAATGGCGGTGTCCATTTTTTTTTTTTTTACTTTGTAACATTTTATAAATAACTTCCATTAATAACATTAACAGAGGTGTTGATATTTATGCATTACATAATTACATTCAAATGGAATGGAATTTTAATTCTGCATAAATAGTTTGCAAATGACTCACAAATCAAAATGAATTGATGCATTATTAATGAAAGTAAAAGTGTTGCGTTATTTATTAGCACTAGTTTACACTGTTAAAAAATTACTGTAAATTTTACAGTATAATACTGGCAGCAGGGTTGCCAGCCAGTTACTGTAAAATTTACAGTAGTGTTACTGTAATTTAATTTACAGAATTTCCCTGTATTCTCTGATTACAGTAAATAACTGTATTTTTTTAAATTATGAAGGGTCAATTTACAGCAATATTCTGTAAATTTGAGTCAAACCAACACGTGACCCCAGAATGCATTGCAGTTTACAGCAATATGCTGTATTATTAAAAAACAGCCAGCGGCTGTAAAATAATGCTGTAATTTTTACAGCAATTCATTACAGTGTACCTTATTGTCAGTAATGACATTATTATTAATGATAAGAACAACATAGAGATTTGAGGGCTCTTTTGACCAAATGCAATATGTAGCAGCTAGAAAAAAATAAATTGGCAATACCTTTAGCAAATACTTCAACTACCTAGAAACACCTTAGCAATGCACCGGAAGTCACTTCTTAACCAATACTGGTAGAGTTTGAGTTCAGAACCATTCGTTTCTACAGAAAATGTAAACATGAATAATTATTGTATGATTATGAGTTCACACACGTTGGTCAGTATGTCTAAACGAGGTAAAAACATTCTTAACTGTCAAGCGGGAAAATCATTCACAACAACATCAATTCAGATCAAAGAACGCGCAACGGTCAATCCCACGTCACAGAATTCCCCGCGAAATACGCGAACGCGCTCACCTTTTTAAAGATACACTTCACATTTATTCAGCTCAGCCAAAACTGCATGCGTAGAAACATATTTATTAAGACATTGACCAAAACAAAAATATCAAAACTGAACAGTTTAGATAACACTCCAGACTGTGACTTTCACAGCTGTCACGCAGCCTGAAGTGCGCGTGCCTGCATTAAATCGCTCTTTTAGAGAGAGAAAGTGAGAGGAAAGTGAAGAGAAGAGGTCAGGAGTGATGTCCTCTCACCTGTGCAGGTTCGTTTTCACCTGTGCCGACGGTGGCCATGTTGAAGTAGATCACGGAGCAACTGTAGTCTACACATTGAAAATCTGCCCCAGTGTGCAGCAACTTCCTGCTCTGTCCATTGGCTCTGTTCCTGAAAAATATGTATGACAGAGTGCTGTAACTAACAAAAAGTTTCCTCATACATATCTTTCGAAAAGCATTTATCTCATGAAATGAAATGAAAGTGTGTTAAAGTTTATAGTTGCACCGATGAATTGATGGATAGGGTGGCAATTGAAGAATAAAATGAATATATTTAATGTTTAACTATACAAACACTTTAGGGAAAAATACAAAAACACTGCCATTGAACACAAGCTTACATTTGTAAACAATTTTTGTATCGACTAAGTTTCCATATTTGTCCAAAAATGTATGCTGTTGTGTTTTTGCACTGGGGCTTGGCAATAAAAGGCTCAATAAATCTCAAAAATCAATCTGGAGAATTAGTTGTAGTTGTATTTCTTTCTTTTTTTTTTTTTTTTACTAGGTTAACAGTTAACTTCACTTGCTAAGTTGATAAACTTGAGCTTTTCGATTGAAGTGATGGGATGGGATTTTAGTCAATGTTGAAGTTAAAGAACACTAGATGGCGCCATTGTTTTATATTTCAATAAGGGCATGTCATTTACTTTGACTATGTATCATTGAATGGGAGACCGGGGCTTGTTGTCACAAGGGATGCATTTGAGGTTTGGGTCTTTTATATATATTTAACTATATATATATATATATATATATATATATATATATATATATATATATATATATATATATATATAATAAAAATATTTTATTTTATATATATATATATATATATATATATATATATATATATATATACAGGGTTGGGGAGTAATGAAATACATGTAACTTAGTTACGTATTTAAAATATAAAATTTAAGTAACTGTATTTCATTATAGTTACATTTTAAATGGGTGGTAATCAGATTACAGTTACAAAAGTATTTTAGATTACCAAAATGATTACTTTGAATGTAAACTGACGGGCAATAAATGTAAACAGCAATTAATGATTCTCTGATCATCTGAAAAAGCATCCTAAGCCACATTTCTGTTCATTAGTTTCATACCCCTTGCAGATTGTGCAGCATTTTAATAATTTTAACAAAATAAGAGGGATCATAAAAGTTATATTTTTATTTATTACTATCCTGAATAAGCTATTTCACATAACAGATGACTGAATATAAAAAAAATTCCCCCATTCAAAAGTTTGCATATCCTTGAATCTCAACTGACATGTCATTACCTGGATGATCCACGGCTGTTTTCATGTTTTGTGATACAGTGAAAGAGGTATATATATATGTGTGTGTGTGTATATATATAATTTTGAATTTTTATCTCTTTGATGACTTTTTTTCCCTGCAATTGCAAGTTATAAATTCAGAATTGTGAGATAAAAAATTTTTTTGTGTGTGTTCCACACTTATTAGTATTCCAAAGTATTCTAAAGTATTTAGATTAAGCTACAGAACTTAAGTAATCTAACGAAATACGTTACAAATTACTTTTTAAAGCATGTATTTTGCAATCGGTAGTCAAATACATTTTAAAAGTAACCTACCCAGCACTGTATATACAGGGAGTGCAGAATTATTAGGCAAATGAGTATTTTGACCACATCATCCTCGTTATGCATGTTGTCTTACTCCAAGCTGTATAGGCTGGAAAGCCTACTACCAATTAAGCATATTAGGTGATGTGCATCTCTGTAATGAGAAGGGGTGTGGTCTAATGACATCAACACCCTAAATCAGGTGTGCATAATTATTAGGCAACTTCATTTCCTTTGGCAAAATGGGTCAAAAGAAGGACTTGACAGGCTCAGAAAAGTCAAAAATAGTGAGATATATTGCAGAGGGATGCAGAAGTCTTAAAATAGCCAAGCTTCTGAAGCGTGATCATCGAACAATCAAGCGTTTCATTCAAAATAGTCAACAGGGTCGCAAGAAGCGTGTGGAAAAACCAAGGTGCAAAATAACTACCCGTGAACTGAGAAAAGTCAAGCGTGCAGCTGCCAAGATGCCACTTGCCACCAGTTTGGCCATATTTCAGAGCTGCAACATCACTGGAGTGCCCAAAAGCACAAGGTGTGCAATACTCAGAGACATGGCCAAGGTAAGAAAGGCAGAACAAGTCGACCACCACTGAACAAGACACACAAGCTGAAACGTCAAGACTGGGCCAAGAAATATCTCAAGACTGATTTTTCTAAGGTTTTATGGACCGATGAAATGAGAGTGAGTCTTGATGGGCCAGATGGATGGGCCCGTGGCTGGATTGGTAAAGGGCAGAGAGCTCCAGTCCGACTCTGACGCCAGCAAGGTGGAGGTGGAGTACTGGTTTGGGCTGGTATCATCAAAGATGAGCTTGTGGGGCCTTTTCGGGTTGACGATGGAGTCAAGCTCAACTCCCAGTCCTACTGCCAGTTTCTGGAAGACACCTTCTTCAAGCAGTGGTACAGGAAGAAGTCTACATCCTTCAAGAAAAACATGATTTTCATGCAGGACAATGCTCCATCATACGCGTCCAAGTACTCCACAGCGTGGCTGGCAAGAAAGGGTATAAAAGAAGAAAATCTAATGATATGGCCTCCTTGTTCACCTGATCTGAACCCCATTGAGAACCTGTGGTCCATCATCAAATGTGCGATTTTCAAGGAGGGAAAACAGGACACCTCTCTGAACAGTGTCTGGGAGGCTGTGGTTGCTGCTGCACGCAATGTTGATGGTGAACAGATCAAAACACTGACCGAATCCATGGATGGCAGGCTTTTGAGTGTCCTTCCAAAGAAAGGTGGCTATATTGGTCACTGATTTGTTTTTGTTTGGTTTTTGAATGTCAGAAATGTATATTTGTGAATGTTGAGATGTTATATTGGTTTCACTGGTAAAAATAAATAATTGAAATGGGTATAAATTTGTTTTTTGTTAAGGTGCCTAATAATTATGCACAGTAATAGTCACCTGCACACACAGATATCCCCCTAAAATAGTAGAACTAAAAACTAAAACTTCCAAAAATATTCAGCTTTGATATTAATGAGTTTTTTGTGTTCATTGAGAACATGGTTGTTGTTCAATAATAAAATTAATCCTCAAAAATACAACTTGCCTAATAATTCTGCACTCCCTGTATATATATATATATATATATATATATATATATATATATATATATATATATATATATATAGCAGAGGTTTTCTACGTGAATCTATGTAAATCTCTTGGGTGAGCAAGAACACAATAGGGCACATTAGGGTTTGTTATGTTGTCGAACAGATTCCTTACAAATTCTTTAGGCTAAAATGTTTTTGTTTTGCAGCTTTTTTATGAATTATTGTGTTTCCTAATTTCTAGATTTCAACTTACCCAATACAGTGATAACATGACCCATTATTTAGGCATGTTGTCACATAAATGAGAGTTCAGTAAACGTTTTTTTTCTTCCTTTAACAATAATGGTATACATGCTCAATTTCTACACACACACACACACACACACAAACACACGCACACACAAAAACCTCCCAACAAGAAATAATCATTGGAGTAAAAAAATTACAAATTAGACAACTAACCCCGGCCTTCCCTTTAGTTACATTCAGTAGTAATGTGAGTTACATTCAGTTTCTGTTTAAACAGTGAGTGTTGTAAGACAACTGTCAACATGGTAACTTAAGCTTTCAGTAAATACAAGTAAAAAGGAAACATTATTTGGTCAGTGTAGAGTAAATGCTGAGACCTTTGAGTCACTATTGGAATGATGTTTGTTCTTTAGGCGAATTGTCTTTAAAATACCAGGAACATGTTCCAGCAATGTGAGACACTCATGGGAGCTCAGTCTGAGAAGGTGTTGAATTACAGTGGAGCAGTCTTCATGTCTGCAGAGTAACTTAAACCAACCATGACAATCAGCAATAACCATCACCCTGACTCTCAAACCCCCTAATATAAAAATGCTTGGTATTTTCAACACCACTGTATCATATTTTTCATTAAAAATAATAAGCAAATCTTACTCATTAATATAAAATAAACATTATTACATTCCTCCAAACTGTTAATCATTTATCTACACTAGTGTTTCCAAACCCGGGGTCGCTAAAGATTTACCGTAATTATCGTTTACCGTTTTGTCGATAAAACCACGGTATAATTCTCGACGGTTAATATTACAGTTTGTTAATATAAACCTGTATTTTACTACCAGGATTTGGAAAAAATCACTGTAAAAACTGCCCATCATTCAGTAAAACTCACAACAGTCCCATGCAGACGTAGAATGCAGCGTTTTGTTTTGTGTGAAAACGTGGTGAAAATAATTAGTGTGAGGTTTTAACTTTTACAGGGCAATGAATGAAAGTATGAATGAATTATATGAATGCATCTCTGAAGGGAACTGGCTTGAGAAAAGTTTAATGGCATTTTCTTTTCATCTTACACCCGTGTAATGCCTATATCGCCTCTTTGTGTAAAGCCGTTACCAGGGAAACAGCTCTATTTCTGCTGTTCCATAAGCTCTATCTACTGTCAGAGTGTTGATTTACATTTTCATTCAGCCTATCTGTGTTTTTTGTTTCTAAAAAATTTAACAATTTTGATATGGTGGCATCTAGACTTATTTATGGAGCTGATAAAATACCCATTATCATTTTACCACTTCCTTTAAAAAAAAAAAAAACTCCTCTTAAAAATGGTTTAAAGGCTGAAATTTGAGAGTTGTCATTTTATAAAACTTTTTTCAATTCTTGTCAATGCTGGTCACGTAACACACCGCAGCCACAATAACACTGTACGACAGATGTAGTGCTATTATTTTGTTTTTCCTTTTTTATTTAAAATATACTCAAACTTGCTTACCATGTCATCAACTATCTGATATTCACAAAAATGTGAAAGTGAGCGTGGTTTGTCGTTTAAAAACCTTTATAAATTATCTTTATCTTGATCTATAACGCGATATGGGTGCCGCAATCTAATGATATTGATATTAATGAGTTTTTTGTGTTCATTGAGAACATGGTTGTTGTTCAATAATAAAATTAATCCTCAAAAATACAACTTGCCTAATAATTCTGCACTCCCTGTATATATATATATATATATATAAAAAAATTACAGCATTATTTTACAGCCGCTGGCTGTTGTTTAATAATACAGCATATTGCTGTAAACTGCAATGCATTCTGGGGTCATGTGTTGGTTTGACTCATATTTACAGAATATTGCTGTAAATTGACCCTTCGTCATTTGGAAAAAATACAGTTATTTACTGTAATCAGAGAATACAGGGAAATTCTGTAAATTAAATTACAGTAACACTACTGTAAATTTTACAGTAACTGGCTGGCAACCCTGCTGCCAGTATTATACTGTAAAATTTACAGTAATTTTTTAACAGTGTAGTTTGCCTCGTAGTTCGCAGAGCCCTGTCAGTTGGATTTACAGCACATGAATTCATCAGTTTCTCCCGAAACACATGCAAGTAAGTGGCTGGTGAACTGGAAGAATAATAGAGTAAACTTTATAGTTACTCAGGCCCACTTATATGTGTCTGATATGAATAAACATCAGCAAATTATTTTTGAATGGATTGTTATTGCTGCTTCCACTGATGTATTTTACAAACTCTAATTGTATTGTTTTACTCGTGCTTATGTGTGTTTAAATATCTGAAACCTTAAAAAAAACCTTTATTTGGCTGAAAACGCTGCATAGTTGTGATGACAAGCACTGAGCACGTTCTTCTCACAGCCAAAGACAGCACAGTTTGAATCGTCACCGTTATGTGACGTCACCGAACGTTTTAAATCCCATATGTGGGACCGTACTCTCAGGGGCACAGAAATAAAAATCACATATGTGGAACCGTACCGCTCAAAAGGCAAAAAAAAAAAGACTTTAACAATCTCTTCTCTTCTATGTCAGTCTCCAGTTGACGTAGTAAGCACAGTGCAGCGCGTATTAGAACCTACGTCTGAACGCCGACTCATTATTGGCCAGTTCCTGTGTCAGCATTACGTCCAGTCAAGTCACCACAATGCAAATTGTGGCAAAACAGCTTTACATTAATAATTGGCAAATCATTTTTGGCCGCACAGCAGCTCGCAAAGAAAATGGTGTCATTGTCCAGCTTACTCTATATATTATTGATTCATTCCGTTGCAAAGATCAATAGTTATTAGTCTTGTTAATTTTTGTATATCAGCACTGCAGAAAACAGTGACGTAATCGTCCGGCTCGGCTCAGTTCGCATTCAACGGCGCCAATGCAGGCATATCAAAAACACTGCTGAATATCAACCAAAACTCCAACAAATGGAGAAAAGAAACCTTGGGAGAAACCAGGCTTAGTCGGGGGGCAGTTCTCCTCTGGCCAACAGTGAACACTTGACCGATACTCAGGCAGAGTTACAGGTCATTAAACCCATTTGGAATCGCAACAGTCAAAATATTTAACAGTGCACAGTGTCGGACGTAACTTTCGGACGTAAACAGGGAAGCGCTGCACTGTAATGAATTACTGTAAAAATTACAGCATTATTTTACAGCCGCAGGCTGTTTTTTAATAATACAGCATATTGCTGTAAACTGCAATGCATTCTGGGGTCACGTGTTGGTTTGACTCAAATTTACAGAATATTGCTGTAAACTGACCCTTTGTAATTTAAAAAATACAGTTATTTACTGTAATCAGCGAATACACGGAAATTCTGTAAATTAAATTACAGTAACACTACTGTAAATTTTACAGTAACTGGCTGGCAACCCTGCTGCCAGTATTATACTGTAAAATTTACAGTAACTTTTTAACAGTGAATGAATTAGTGTAAAAATTACAGCATTATTTTACAGCCGCTGGCTGTTTTTTAATAATACAGCATATTGCTGTAAACTGCAATGCATTCTGGGGTCACGTGTTGGTTTGACTCAAATTTACAGAATATTGCTGTAAACTGACCCTTCGTAATTTAAAAAAATACAGTTATATACTGTAATCAGAGAATACAGGGAAATTCTGTAAATTAAATTACAGTAACACTACTGTAAATTTTACAGTAACTGGCTGGCAACCCTGCTGCCAGTATTATACTGTAAAATTTACAGTCATTTTTTAACAGTGTGCACTGTGCTTCCTATCAACTGCTTAGGAGACTGACATGGAAGAGAAGAGATTGTTGAATAAAGTCGTTATTTTTGTTTTGATTTTGCGCTCAAAAAGTATTCTTGTCGCCTCAAAATATTAAGGTTGAACCACTGTTGTCACATGGACTATTTTAACGATGTCTTTAGTACCTTTCTGGGCCTTGCCAGTAGTAACTAAATTGCTGTCTATGGAGGAGTCAGAAAGCTCTCGGATTTCATCATAAATATCTTAATTTGTGATCCGAAGATGAAAAAAGGTCTTATGGGTTTGGAACAACATGAGGGTGAGTAATTTATGACAGAAATTTTTGGGTGAAACCGTCCATTGTTGTTAATGTTGTTAATTAAATTTTTATGCTTTTATTGCATTTTGAGAAAGAGAGGTTTGCATTTGTTCATTTTGTTTATTGATGGTTTTAAGTTGTACAGAATCAAACTATTCAGATAAAAGACTCTCAGAAGACAATTCAGAGCGAATGGCACAGCAGATCCAATGACACTGGGGGAGAAATGAACATAGTCCAAGGACAACAAGATAGGGAAGTTCATTGATGAACACTTGGGGATGTAGAGTGGCGATGGTAGGGGAGGAATGGAGTGAACCTGGAGAGGAGAGGTCGGGACCTGGGCCTGGTGGTGGTAGCTGGAATCTTTTGGGACTAGCAGGCAGAGAAGATCCAAAAAGGAACAGGAAGGGTAGGATGGGATCAGAAGCTCAGAGGAGCTCAAAGGAGCTCAGAAACAAGGCCAGAAGAACTGGAAAAAAATAACCAAATCTCAAAACGTCAGATGATCAAGATCAGAAATTCAATCTGGCACAGGACAGAAAACAAGAGGGGAATATGAAGCTTAACAAACAAAAAGAAGTGCGAGCCATGATGAGAGAACAAGGTAACAAGAGGGGCGAAGTAACAGTAGACAAAAGAGCACATGGCATGACAACACAAACACCTTGAGTCAGACATGTGGTTCAGACAAACAAAAGACATAGCGCTGACATATACAGCGGGGAGAACAAGTATTTGATGCACTGCCGATTTTGCAGGTTCGCCCACTTACAAAGCCTGTAGAAGTCTGTCATTTTTTATCATAGGCACTCTTCAACTGTGAGTGACGGAATCTAAAACTAAAATTGTATGATTTTTAAGTAATTAATTTGCATTTTATTGCATGACATAAGTATTCGATACATCAGAAAAGCAGAACTTAATATTTGGTACAGAAACCTTTGTTTGCAATTTACTTTTTGGTTTGTTTGATATCTTAAAGATCTCTGCCTTTTAATATAAATGTGTATTTTTTTTTCATTTGTTGCATTTTTAAACACATTGTTTAGCAGTTGTGTAGATTGCAATATTTTATGTACAGCCGAGCTATTGCTCTGATGGAATGTAATATATAATAATAATAATAAAATGCGTATGTGTGTCCAATTATTTTGCGATTTTATTTTATATTTATTGTTATATATCTCAATTCATTAATGACCTGCACTACCTTCATTAACCCCCAGGGGTCCCAAATGTAAAACTTTAAATACTTCATAGTAGATAGAATAGAAATATGTATATATCCACACAATTTCCAGTACTTTTGACAAGATTTTCATGAACAATATATGTCAGTCTAAAAAAAAAAAAAGAAGAAGCAAGTTTTCTAAAATCTCAAAAACACCTTGTATTGGAAATGTCAAGCAAATCTCATCATGTGCTTATATAAAAAATCATTTAGACATACATGCATTATGTCCTAATGAAATTTTAATCACATACAAATTAAATAACATTTTATTTATGAATGAACTTCATGATGTGTCTCTCTTACCTTAGGCTGCCAGTAAAAGCCTGTCTTGGGACACGTGGCTATTGGCCGCTGCCTAGGTCAAGGAATTATGTGTCCAGTGTCCAGATGGCATTGCGTGGAGTGTGAATACAGGATAAATAGGGAGGCTTGTAAATGCAGCTACTTGCATATCAGCCTTATGTAACGTGTCTCTGGACAGATTCTGTAGGGCCACAATCAAACATGGCTTGGTTTTTGCCATCTGCTTGAGATTGATCATTGCAGTTTAGAGCCTGGTTGCATTTCAGCAGTTTTAAGAGTCTGTCGGTTAATTACTTCTTTCAAACTCTGAATCACTTTTGTTGAATTCAATTTCAGCCAGGATCTGCCTCTATGATCTGTTTTGATGTTCTGATGAAATGCACACATTTATGAAACATTAGATATTTGGGGGCAGCTGTAAGCAATGAGTGCATTTTTAACCAAAGAAAATGAATAATCATGAGGACAGCAGCAGTCGACCGGCATTAATTACAAATCAGGAATATGTATATAGGATCATGCCATTTTTTTCTTCCCAACATTGAAATTGACTGAGATACACTGTAAAAAATAAAAACTGAAAATGTACTGGTGATTTTCGGCCAGGACATTATACAGAAATATTACGGAATTGTCTGTTAATCCTTAAATCACAAGCATAACTCAAAATACAGGTAAAACACTTGTAAAATACCAATACGGAAAATTCCTTCATATTTATACAGTACAGTATGCCTTATTTTTACAGACTTTTTTTTACAGTGTAGATAGCAGGGGAAAATCAAAATACAGTAAAATAAAACAAAATTATAAAATAAAAAGTGAGAATGTGTATAAATGAAAAATATTGTGTGCATAAAATTCATTGCTGCAAAATACAAATGCAAATTCTTCTTACATTCTCCCATATTTTACATTCTCTCCATTTGTCTGTATATTTTTTTTCACCCAAAAAACTACAATAACTTAATGAAATAAACACAGCAACACTATTTCAGCAAAATATAATGTAATAAGAATACTACTACTAATATAAAGTATGTATGTGTGTGTGTGTGTGTATATATATATATATATATATATATATATATATATATATATATATATATATACACTGTTAACAATTTTCCTGTATTTTTACAGTACAGTACTGGCAGCACGGTATATATTTTTCATATACAGTAACACATACTGTAATTTAATTTACAGTACACAAGAAGAGTGCTGTAATTCTACAAAACAGTATTTTACTGTATTCTAATTTTAGTCTGCTTTTGCTGTAATTAATAATACAGTATTGTACTGTGACATTTATATTGATCCATTACTGCAAAATATTTCAAACAGTCAAAACAGTTCCAAACCTGTATGAATTTCTTCCTTCTGCTGACCACAAGATATTTTATATATATATAATGTATATAAATATATATATAGTATATAAATGTGTGTTTGTGTGTGTGTGTACATATATATACAAACTTGAAGGTCCATGCTGTCCTTACAATACAAGTAGGACATACCAAATCCTAAAAACATACATTGCAACAATTGCAATTCATGTAAGATGTTAAATTCAATGTAAATATAAATAATAATAAAAACACTGCATTACACTAGAAAAGAATGCAAAACAGAAGCATTTTCACTAGTGATTGCATACATTTGGACACCTCTCAGAACTGTCATGAGTATAAGTGACTACCAGACACACACATTTAGCTATTATTTTCAAAATGATCCTTCTTCCTGAAGCTATAAACCCAAACTGTGCCACTGGCTAAAGGCTGATTAGCACACTCACCTGCCAACTCTGTCTGCACATCAATGGCTTTAGTAGATTAAAAGGATTCCCACATCACTAGTCCTGGTTATCTTGATTAACCACAGGATCTGGGAAAAGGCCCCGCTTTGTCACGGTGCACCAAATCCAAATGTAAAATTAATGTTTGCCCTATGAAGCACAAAGTGAATTATCATAAATGTAGTATTTGCAATCATAACAAGACAGCGGCTTATTTGTGATGCTTCATAGCTTACGGAATGGAAATAATATTTTCTTTTTTGTGCATTTTCAGAACTGTCATGGCGCTCATTAGTGATGCACAAAATGACAAAAGAGTATTGAATCATTTGAATTCATTTGAAGGATTACACATTACAAATGGGAAAATTTCACTTATATGTTTGTTATGCACCACATGATATCACCTACTTGACAAGCAGGCAGGCTAAGACAACCCTATTCTGAAGCTGAATAATCCTGTTTACAGGATGTGTCCCACTCAACTTTGCCTTCGTTCAGTCAAGGGATCAGGCTCCAAGCAGTTATAAATATATCTACATCACACACTTCATGCAAGATTCAAAAACATCCTCTGGGCTTACAGGGATGAGACAGACCCTGAAGTATCTCTTGATGTGGGTCTGGCTCCGCCGCCCTGGTTTCATTCATTATTTGAGCTGTGTTTTTCGGAGCAAGAAAAAAGACAGAGGAAATGGCAAGAATTGGGACAGTCTGTTCTTTCACTGAATTCACAAGTCCAGGCTATTTTGATGTCCACTAGGTCTATGCTGTTATGAAACATCATCCACTATATATGCAGAAGATAATATCGGAAATGAGTCGATGGTAATCTACTTATTTGGATTAAAATGATGTAGACTACACACCTGTCCGTCATGTAGCATCGAATCATGTGTGTGTGTGCAGATGTATCTGACTCTGTTTGTAAAATAAATTCATAATACACTTGATTTACAGCATAATGCCTTGTTATGGAGAATTGGATGGCTACCACTTTAACGTTTTAGTATCCAAGTATGCATTTGAACACCTTTGAGATGTTTCTCATTGTAAATGAACGCGTTTTGCTATGTATTTCGGTGAAAATGAGCTTCGAAGACGCTGGCTGATGCTCTTGTTTGGCTCACAGCTCATATGAGGCACCTTGTTTTCCTGAATGAAATCGTACGCGCGCGCTATTAATAGCACCGGCTCTATGACGTCACGATGGAAGCCGCATCTGACTCGCGACAGATGATGATTCTCTCAAAGAGCCTCGCGACCGGGAAGGACACAATATCCCCGCGTGTTTATCAGTCTGTACGCTTGCAAATATTTAGGAATTAACTTTTTTTGCTCACAGACGGGGACGTAGCGGCGGTTAGGAGATGATTTTGCAGCATTTCCCAAGCTAGCGACGAGCAATTGTTCTTTCATAACATCAGCAAGCTGCCGTCACTGTGTACTGAATTTTTGACTTCTGACAACAATAAACACACACATCACAAAGACACGGTACGTATGCTTGTGTCCACCATGTGATGGCTTTTGTTTGCAGGGTGTAATCCATCGCGCACCTTACAGTTACAGTCAACTTCTTAAATAGTGACAACGTTTTTATAGTCAACTATAATCTAATTTTTGTTGGTTATGAAATTATTTCCCAGAATTGCATTTTGTGGAGTAACGCCAGTTGCCTATTCTCCACACATTCTCCTGCTTTGTAAGTTCATACGTTGCTATTTGCATTTTCAGTCGTGAATTTTTTTATTTTTTTTATCTAGAATTGAAAAATGTACTTCGTGTGGAAGCATATAAATCAACTAATAATAATAATAGACTAATAATAAAATTCATATTTTCATATATATTACATATATTCATATAAAAATCATATTTTTAAGGGTGAAATGAGATGAGGAATAACACCTGCATGCTTCCATGTGCATAAATGTTATTGTGTATGTTTACATTCTAATTTATATCATTTATATAGCTCTGATTCTGCAGTTAGTACGTTTTACTGTGACTGTTCTGCAAGTTTAAAACTTTATCGTCACTCTAGATTTATGTGCTTGAAATAAAAATCATAACATATCTTTGTTTCTCACTATCCATTTCTACTCGACTTTATGATTTTTTATTTTTTTTTTATCTTGGCTTCATCATTGGGAAGTGGTTTGGGAAAACACAGTGACCTTCGGTACCACTTTTGGTTTTAATAAAACATTTAAGGCGGCAATTAACTATTTTTTTTTAAGTTTGTGGGGGTTTTTTTGCTCAGTTTTTTGAACTGAGTCTACCTAAAAACTCATTATTTGGTCAAAGTTAAATTGCAATAGCTTCTGAAAAAAATACCTTCGTATTGTATATAAAGAGATTTCGGTGAGTGGATTAGTCACACAGAGGAAGCACTAGAGCAATGTTTGATATTTTGTTGACTTGTGTTCTTACATCATCCCAATGTTTCCAAGAATGTTTAAATCCAGAGAAATACGCAATTTTAACCAGGACACGGATCCACGAATCCGTGCGTTGCCTATCAGTGACATCATACTCTTATTTTCTAGAAACACTTTAATATATTGTGTGTTTTATTAGACAGGTGAGCAACTGTTAGGATACATTATCAACAGAAAACTAATCATTGTTATGTAACTCATCACAGCAAGTCTTATTATTTAAATCTTGTTTTCTTGTTTCGATATCGATCTATTTTATTCATTTTCAGGATATGAACTTGTGATATCAACAATTACATTTTTACTAGTGCAAATGTCTATTTTGATATCAACAATTGAATTGCTACTAGTAAAAATGTTCATTTCTGATATCATGAATGTGATTGTTACTAGTAAGAAAGCCGTTTAAGAAATTATATTGATATCAGGAATTCATTTTCAGATATCAGAAATGAACATTTTTACTAGTAGCAATTCAGTTGTTGATATCAAGAGTAGACATTGCACTAGTCACAATGTAATTTTTGATATTAGAAATGTGCATTTTTACTAGTAAGAATTGTATTCCTGATATGTGAAACTGGAGTTTCGACTAGTAAGAAATGAATTCTTGATCTCAACAATTGATTTTGAATGGCAGCCTATGGCGAGATTTCACTAGTAAAAATATAATTACAGATATCAAGAATTATAGTTTATACTAATGGGAATTAAATTGTTGATATCAAAAATTTACATTTTAACTAGTGAAAGTGTAATTTTTGATATCACAAAAAATGAATATCTTGAAAATGAATAAAAGTCAAAATGGCTTGCCATACTACACCTTTGTTTTGAATGAAAGGCACATATTGTTCCTTTAATCCAGTTTTAATGCACAAGTCTATATATTGCTGATAAATGCTGATGAGGTATATAAATAAAGCTCAGTGATGACTTTTCAGAGAATGCTTTTTTACACCTCACCTTTAAAAAAAGATCCAGTGGGAGATGTATTGAAGGTGCAAAGGTGAAAATTAGAGATAATGTTGCATTTTGTATCAGCACTAATTGGAGTGATCAAAGGCCACAGCAGTAATTTAATATTGTATTACGTAATCAGACGTGTTTTTCCCCCCTTGGAGTTAAGACGTGAGAAATAATTGTATGGTTTCAATATTAAATAATAAAAACCACATGGATGATGTTTATGTTTGCAGTCAAGACAAGAAAGTCATATGGGTTGGGTTTTGTCCCACTCAGCAGGAACAAGATGTGGATATAATATAGGGCAACTATTTTAGGAATGTGAAAACAAGAAGTCCTGTATTATATTGAGGTTTCATTGACCCACAGCAAGGTCAACGCTCTGCAGCTTCTGCTTTATTAGATCTGAAATGAAAAACCATTATGTATGTGCGCCGTTGTGAATTCTTGTACAACAATTCCTCTTGTCATAGGGTGCTAAAGTCAAGTATGGACTACGAAAGACCCAACGTAGAGACCATCAAGTGTGTTGTTGTAGGAGACAATGCCGTGGGGAAGACTCGCCTTATTTGTGCCCGGGCCTGCAACACTACCCTGACCCAATACCAGCTGCTGGCCACCCATGTACCCACCGTCTGGGCCATCGACCAGTACAGAGTCTGTCAAGAGGTAAGTCGCCTCTCAATTAAATTTACCTTGCCATTATCATTGCATTACGTCAGGCCCATAGCTGGAGATAATGAGCGCATGATCCCTAGATTTGCTTCCATCAGGATTCGTTTAAATTTCAGCTGGCGGAAGGGAAACAGATTACAGAAAAAGATCAAACACGCCTGTGGTCTTCTTTGCTCTGGGGCAGGGGTGCTACTTTAAAAGCCGAATTAACGCTATGACTCCTTGTAGGTCTTAGAACGTTCCAGAGATGTTGTGGATGACGTAAGTGTGTCCCTCCGGCTATGGGATACCTTTGGAGACCATCACAAAGACAGACGCTTCGCCTACGGGAGGTACGGATACATTCCGTTTGATTTCCACTTTCTGTGTAATAGTGGGGCTAACTGAAAAGAATTGTTCACCCAAAAATGAAAAGCTAAGCTAAGCAAAACAGGACAATTTAGAATAATCAGTTATCCCATTTAAATATACTTTATTCAAATGTATAAAGATCCGGTCTTTGTACATCCGTGTACGTTCATTCGTTTTTTATTTAATACTGAAAGCAGAAAAATGAGAAAATGGAGATAATTTTAAAAAAAAAACAAAAAAAACAAGAATTCAGCTTAAATTTTTAGGCTCAGGGTTAGAAAATGAATAAACAGATTGAATATTAAATTTCCATGTGTATGTGGCCAATACAACATATAATAATATTTCTGTAGGTTGTCGAATTTAAAGGGATAGTTCACCCATTATTTACTCACCCTCATGTTTTTCCAAACCCGTAAGACTTTTTTTCATCTTCAGAACACAAATGAAGATATTTGCAATGAAACCCAAGAGATTTCTGTCCCTCCACTGACGGCTACTCAACTACCACTTCGACGCTTCAAAAAGTTCATAAAGAGATTGTAAAACTAATCCATATGAATCAATGAACGTGAATTTTATCCACATATAAACATTTATCAGCGAACATAAACTGAAGCTCAACCACACTTGCTTGACGCTCAAACCTCATTGGTTCTCGCGGAAGCTCGAACGTGCCGTGTAACACACGAGAATGAACCTCATTGGTTCTCACACATCAAGCAAGCATGCTTGAGCTTCCGTTTACCACAACTGATGTTATTGAATGTTTAGAAGTGAATAAAAGCCTAAATTCAATCTGTTCATCATATAAAGCGATCAAGTCTCTTCAGAAAATTTGAACTAAACCTGAACTTTTATGAACTTGTTGAAACGTCAAAGTGGCAGTTGTATAGACTGTCAATGGAGGGACAGAAATCTCTCAGATTTCATTACAAAGATCTTCATTTGTGTTCTGAAGATGAACAAAAGTCTTACAGGTTTGGAAAGACATGAGGGTGAGTAAATGATGACAGAATTTGAATGCAACATACATGGACAATTCTTTGTCTGTCACATAACCAGTCACTTACCATGATTGAATATGTGCATCTCCAAATGAGATTTGAGAGCTTGAGACTTGAGAATTAAAATTTAAATTGGTCACCATTCACTTTAATTGTCTAGAAAATAGAGGCATGAACATAGTGCTGAACATCTTTTGTGTTCCTCAGAAGGAATATAGTACTCTATGTGTGAAAGATCATGTAAATGATGACAGAATTTTCATTTTTGGGTGAACTATCTCTTTAATTCCTTGTTAAATTAAATTCATTGCATTAAGATGCATTATATTAATTTATTTATTATGGAAATCAGCGTGACTCAGATTAAATTATGACGGTGAAAATAACATAAATATGAGGGTAAGCATGAGAAAATTTCACAGTGCTCTCTGGTTAATATCTCAACAAATTACCGGAGAAAAATTTTAATTGCTTCTTCAGTTCACAAGTGCCACCACTTTACTGAACAGAAAGACAGGAAGCATCTTGCCATCAGATGCTTTCATCATTTGCTCTGACATCAGACACTGAGCTATTTGCAATTGAATGCGTGCCGAACATGACAGCTGAGCACTGTTATGTTAACTCATGGCCATTTTGTGTCAAGCACTTGTTTAATGAGGTCTTTCTTTGCTTTCATCACACGCTCACTGCTTCTCATGCTTTCTTTTATGGCATTTTCAGAACAGAATAAACATAGAAAGTTTTCATTTTGGTATGAGTTTGTAGTGGTGGTAACATAATTAACATCAATTATGTTCACAGATGTATAGCATGCAGCATTCATTTTCATATTGGTATTTCATTCAGGGTCTTTTTTTTGTTGTTGTTTAAATGTTAATAAAACAAACACATTTAATTAATATTACAGATAACTGTCCAGTTTTTACAGAAGGGCATTTGGTTGGTGTTATACTCATGTGTGAAACCTCATTTTTTATTCAGCAAATGTTTATGAAGAGATGGCAGTAACATCTTAACTAACGATATTAAACTGTCCAGGGTGTGTCTTAGTCCACGGCTGCAGAGGGACAGGAAAAGTTATTTCCTCAAATGTTCGGTCCACCATTAAAAAATGGCATCGGCTGATATGTACTTAATGCCCTTTAAACAGCGACGTTTTTTATAAATACCATTGTCTTGAGTGACCTTATGTCAAATTTAGCCATCAGTTTTCCCAGAGCAAAATGGTCTGTTAGCACCCAAAATCATATTCATTGTATAATGATTCATACCAGTTAGAGAGGGGAATGAGATGCAGTCCAAAGATCCGTTTCAGAAGAAATTATATTCCTGAAGAACTGAACAGTTGTTTAACATATGGTGTTCAACTGGATGAGTATGACCTGATTCTTCCCTCTGACAGTCTGAAGAGAGACTTTAGAAACCCTAAGAAAGGTTGTCTGCATATTTTCCCTACTAAAGAAAGAGTATGTCATGATTTAGCGCTAAACCCATCCCAATCTAGATTCAATCAGACACACCTGACTTGTTGCCTGGAGAGCATGCCTTGCTCCCTGACTTGCTCCCAGTTATGTTCAATAGAATCATATTTTTAGTCTTCCCTGCTGTATCCTAAAAATAAAACCAAGGCACTGAGGTCTGGAGTCATAAAGCTTAAAGAATGACCTCTAGATGTCCACTACGCTGGGCTTTGATGTGTTCCGGTGTTCTCAGTTGTCTTTAGAAGTAACCCATCATTTAGGAATCAGATTCTAAAGTCCTACACCTCTCAGAATCTCCATGTCCTGTGTCCTGTTTTATGAGCACAGGATAATAGGGTGGGCAGTATGATTAAACACTAACGGTATCAATAATATTATATAATGAAAAAAAAACAAAACATGAATGCTGCTTCAGCTCATTTTGAACTTTATGGACGCAGACCAAAAGATATGATTTATTCATGACAAATGATAAATCTCACATTATGTAACATTTAAAGGGCTCAAGGAAAAATGAAAATGCTGCTATCATTTACTAAACCTCATGCCATTCCAAACCTGTATTACTTTCTTCCATCCGTGGAACACAAAAGCAGATATTTTTTGAAGACGACACACTGAAACATTTCTCAAAATATCTTCTTTTACATTCCACAGAAGAAAGTCAGCCGTACAGGTTTGGAAAAATATGAGAGTGAGTAAATGAGGGAACTATCATTTGAGGTTAAAAACAAAAATAATTATTATAGAACGGATAGTTCTGATACATATTCAAAGCTGCAGTCAAAAATTAAAAGTAATGATACAACAACTGTAATAAATAATATACAACATCTCCACATATCAAATTCTTCCTCATCTTGGAAGAAACACAATTGCAGTATATCTACGAGTTAAAACAATTCCACTGTTACGCAGCGTATACTTACATATCTCTTGCTGAATGACTGGTTTGTTTAATGATAAACGAGAAGAAACAACTCAGCGATAGAGAAGTCATAAATCTGAGTTATTAGCTGACATTGTTGACAGTGGGAAAATACAACCTTTACCGCAAACAAAGACAAGTTTTGCATGGATGTAGCTCTTTTACAAATGACTCTTTCTGCTAGTATGTTGCTATGTTTTATTGCTAATTAATGATGTTTTGAAGATTTTACTCCCCGTGATGATGTAAGGCTAATATTAAGGATAATTGCTGCTTATATGCTGATTTACTCTCATTTATTCCGGTTGAGGGAGTTATTGTTGAGTTACTGAAAGGGCAAACTGCATCCATGCTGGCCCTCCAAGACATTCTGTAGTCTAAATAAGTGCTACATGTTTTACCAGAAGTGCATTGATTCTGGCTTAACATCAATAAGGCTTGTCTCTAGAGCAGTAGGCTGATCTGCCAAGAGCCCCATTTTGACTCGAGATGTCAGCAAAAGTCTTTAGTCTAGCAATTATTGGGATCATGCTGTGCCATATCAAAGTGTTCAGGTATCTCCAACCTCACATCTTAAAAGCTGCTTGATATCAGACTCTGGTTTACTGTAGCTTTGGACTTACATTTTCCTTTAAAGATTGTGGCAGTAATGTTGTTCTTCTTCAGACAGATTTCCCTCAACTGTCATTGACTACAAAGGCAAATTATTATGTAGCATTGTTCTGTGCCTCTTTTTGTTTGTAGGGCTCCTATGATCTTTATGCAAGCCTGTGAAACATAAGAAAGACACTGTAAGTCCTCAAGCCTGCTAGCATCTCAATAATTCTCTGCATTGCCAAGTGTGTGGTGTGGTAGCTGAGACCTTTGCTTGCCCAGTCAGTACGAAATGCACGATTCCTTTTGTGGACAATGGCAAATGGGTGATCGTACATTATTCACCTACTTGTATGGTGACGGGTGTTGCCCCCTCCCCAGGATAGACTTTGTACTAATGTTGCTTCAGGAAGGTATGCCAGCAGTGCGCCAGAATGTCTGCATGTCATCCTTTTTTGTGCTTTTGTTTTGTCTGTTTGGTTGACCATGTTTGTTCTAGTCCTCACAGATATAGCCAAAAAAAGCATTGCCAAAGGAGTTTGTGGTCTTGGGCATCAGTCTAAACTAAAGGCAATCTTTTTGCGTGCTGTCAACGAGTCAGTGTCAGGCTGGCATTAAGATTGCAGGTTTTGCATGTCCACCGAACACTGAAGGACTGTGGTGTTGCTACGGATACCGCTTGGCACCTGTCACATAGGACACTCTTGGCTTAAAATTCTGTTGGCATGCGTGTTACGTGGTGTCTTGCCCTGTGTTGTTACACAGACAAGTGTTCTTCGGATAATTACCTGATTTCCTTCTTACCTTTCACTTTCGAAGGTCTGACGTCGTGGTTCTTTGCTTTTCCATCGCCAATCCCAACTCCCTACATCATGTTAAATCCATGTGGTACCTCGAGATCAAGCACTTCTGTCCACGCACACCTGTCATCTTGGTTGGTTGTCAGCTGGACTTGCGCTACGCTGACCTGGAGGCAGTTAATCGAGCTAGGCGACCATTATCAAGGTACTGTAAAGCCCCTGTCCCTATTCCTTTGCAATTCTTAGCTATACCTTTGCAATTCCTATGAAAATTCCCCTCATACCGGGTGCACTGTCATGTTAATGCAAGATCTGACAGTTTTTATGTGTTTTTCACAGGCCCATTAAACCCGGAGATATTTTGCCTCCAGAGAGTGGAAGGGAGGTAGCCAAAGAGCTTGGCATCCCATACTACGAGACAAGTGTTTTCGACCAGTTTGGAATCAAGGATATCTTTGACAATGCCATCCGAGCAGCCCTCATCTCCAGACGTCACCTACAATTCTGGAAGTCCCACCTGAGGAAGGTCCAGAGGCCACTGCTGCAGGCACCATTTTTGCCACCCAAAGCCCCTCCACCACTTATTAAGATCCCAGAGTGCCCAGCCAAAAACCGGGATGGCCTGAGGCAGCTTCTTGAGAGCCCCCTCTGCGCTGATGTTATGTTCATCATTCAGGAAAACGTCCACTTGTTTGCCCACAGGATCTACCTGTCTACCTCATCATCCAAATTCTTCGACCTCTTTCAAATGGAGTTCTCTGATGAGTCCCAGTGCTTGGTGGTAACTGAGCATCACAGGCGGGATCAACTGATGCGCACACTAAGCCTGGACACAGAAGAGGATGTCACCGTTCTCCCCAACCTTTCACCTTGCTCGCTCCGGGCATCCAAGAGTGATGGTACCCTCAAGATGTTGAGTTTCAGTGGGATGCACCGGCGGACAAGGCTATCCCTGGCCTCTTGGAGCAAGGCGTTTTACAGCATCCACAAGGAGAACGTGATCAACCCGGTCACAGGTACGCCGGCTCTTATGACTATTGTGAAGATGGATCATTCCATCCACCATGGACCATTCAGTGCCGTCCTACGCTTCCTCTACACTGGTGAGCTGGATGAGAAGGAGAAGGACCTGATGAAGATTGCTCAAATTGCAGAAATCCTAGAAGTGTTTGATCTTAGGATGATGGTGGAGAACATCATGAACAATGAGGGCTTCATGAATCAAGAGATCACAAAAGCATTCCATGTGAGAAAGGCCAACCGAATCAAAGAGTGTCTCGCCAAGAATAATTTCACAGGTATTAAAGCTCAAAACTTAGACCCGGTTTCCACCTGCAATTAGTGTCATCCACTTGTGATCCGATTGACCAAAACACATCTCGATACCACGTGTAAACAGGACCTTACATTGATTGAGAAAGAAACGTCTCACTAGAAAATTATTATTACCTCTGCTGCGACGTCTGCTAGCCTCCTGAAATGAAGTGTTGAGGAAATTACTTTGTAGCACACCAAGCCAGAAGCTTTTCATAATTTAAAGTATTTCAACTACAGGTATGTAGCTCAAATAGTGCTAGCAACTTCAAGGTCATGAGTTGATTCAAGGAATGCATGAACCACATGATATACCTTGTCACTTTAGGCAACGCATAAGTGTAACTAGAATCAAGTCACAGCTTTATAGTTACATTATAAGCAAACAACAACAACAACAAAAACCGGCTAACTACGTTTAAGTTTTGAGCGATGTAGCATTTTGTCATGCTATACAGCTACTTATTGGATAAGTAATTCATTAAAAGCAGCATGTTTTTATAGCTGAACTACTGTCATACTGAAAAACAGTTACATTAATAGTGTCACTACCTTTAGTTATTTAATTCCCAACACTGATAGTTGATGTGAAAAAGCAATAGTTTTAGCGGTATAAAATGGGATAGCAAAGATGCTATCTTTGATGCTATCTTAAGATGCTATGAAAGATTACTTTGTAAAGAGCAGTTACTCATGGTTACTCTTTGCAGATGTGGTGTTCAGGTTGGATGATGGTACCATTAACGCCCACAAACCACTGCTGATCTCAAGCTGTGACTGGATGGCGGCCTTATTTGGGGGCTCTTTCATGGAGAGTGCAAATGACGAGGTGAGTGTGAAAACAATGTTTAATGAGCTCCAGTTAGGGCACTGACAAGTTTACAGGACATCTTTATTTCATTCTTAAGCATTAATGAGTCTGCCAGTTCTTAAACAGATGGTACAAGGTCACACCGCTCAGGCATTTACAGTACATGCGCTTATATACTCAAATAAATGCGCACTGACACATTTTACAGACATTGGCTTGCCAACAAATTGCATCAATTTCTTGAATAACTAAAATAGTCTGGTCCTGGTGTCTCTATGTGACGTTTTGAACATCTATTTTTGCGATAATAAATGATCTGTCAGCTCTCATGACATTTGGAGTACATGATGTTTATTTACAATTGAAAAATGTCATTCATTTGCATTTCGTTTCGCATTGATTTATAGTAATTCTTATTTTTAAATTCTTATTTTAGTGAACATTTATAGTGTTATTTTAGATTTTACTTTACAGTACATGGATTTGTCTAGTTTTAGTCTTTATGTTTTACCTTATAGTATAGTCAGCATCATAATTAATAATTAATTGTAATTTCCTAGCCATGCATAATTCATAATTAATGAGCTGAGATGCAGGTACTTCTTGCTGTTTGAAGAAAACATTATGCTTTTTGCTGGTTCCATGGCTGCCACATGCACACTTAATCCTTTTTGCACTGTCCGAATGGATGCTTTCATCCGTGCCACTGTTCACTAATTTCCTCCTTAACGGGTGGAATAAAGCCGAGGTGGAATACAACCGAGTTTCCTCCCTGAGGAGGAAAAGCAGACGTCATTCAGAGACAGTGATCTGTTTTCTTCAATGGTTAATTTTTGCACGAGGGAGTTAATGCATGATGGCCAGTCTATTTGCCTTAGTGCCCTGACATTTCATGCCAGTCTAACAATTGGGACAGCTATATTTTAGGCTGCGTCCTACTTTCAGACTAAAGTCTACAGTGCTTGCTCAAATCCGAGAGAGCATGCCTCTTTTTCTTGCGCTCTCTTTTGAAGTGGTTAGTCTACCCCAACGAAACACAGCTATCTACTGTGCTTGCCCTTGAAGAGTATTATGTAATGGCTTACGTAGCAGCGTCTATCTGCGTGTTCTGTTCAAATGTGCTTAGTAATGCCGGGCTGCTGGTGAGCTGGCCATCAGTTTCATAGAGATTAAAGACTGAAAAGTCCCGTTTCCAGTCAGCTGACCAGAGACTGTTGAACACCCTTTGTTTCTGTTCTGAAATAATTATTTTTTATCTATTAATTGTTGGTGCTCTTGAACATTTTTTCAGTCTTTGAATTCAAATCTATAATGTGAGTATTACATTTCTTTTGCAATCACCCATAAATCATGTGAAAGTCACCAATTGGACCTTCCATAATAATACTCAATTTATTAATTTTATTTTATAAAATTGTATTATATATATATAAATATAAAATATTACATATTAATATTCGTTTTGGTCTGTTTGGTCCGGACCAAAAACAAAACATATAGTCCTGGTCCGCTTAGCGTTCACACTGGCATTTTTAACAGCGAACCTAAAGTTACCGGCATACCAAAGGCACAGGGATATGGTCACAACCTGATTGGTCGGCTTTTATGACGTATATTTCGCAATGGAGCTCGCTTACCGAACATTCAAAACAATGAATTATCATTTTATGCATGTACATATGGTTTATTTTTACCATAAAATGTTCAAAGCATTCAAAACAGCACCAGGATTTCCTCCGTTGTACGCAGAAACAGAAACTTTACCTCCTCGTTGCTCCACGTTTGCCCTCGACTCATTTTGGATACACCAATCTTCCCACGTCGTCAAATCAGCTGACTTGTAGCGTCGCATCTTGTGACATCACAACTGTTTTTGGTTCGTTTACATGTCTTTGGTCCGTGTTGCGTTTATATATCAATCGAACCGCACCAGAGTTCGTTTGGAAGAGGACCGAGACCCATCTTTTTAGCGGTCTCGGTCCGCTTGTTTGGTCCGCACCAGGGTTCGGATGGCAGCGTTCACATATGTTCAAACGAACCTCACTAACTGAGCAATCGCACAAGGGTTCGTTTTAATTGAACTGAACATGACAAGTGTGAACGCACCCTAAAACAGAAAGTCCATGAGAACTGAAACTAACGAAATAATATATACTGTATATTATTATATTTACAAAAGAACCTGTGAATGTGCTCAAGTTCAACTAAATTAACTGGTTTTACTGAGGTCAAAATATTATGTAGTCTGAATAAATCAACCTCACAAATTAGGTTAGATTGAGCAGTAATAAATCTTTGTAAGAACAGCTGCAGGTTTTTTTATGCAACTTATGAGGCTATGCCTTTTAACCAACTTTCTTCGGTAGATGTCACAAGTCATTTTATTTTTCAACCTCCCCAAACACCTGTCATATAAAGATGCACACACAAATTAGTTCTTGTTGGATAAAGTCAAGTCTCATTCTACATTTTTTTTTTCCCACCTATTTCCTAATTCACTCAAGAATTATGTCACATTTCAGATGTAAATTGGATGTAAACACTATTTCATGCTGACTTAGAGGTACCAATATATATATATATATATTTGTAAAAAAAAAAAAAAAAAAAATAAAAATAAATATAAATATATATATAATATTTTTTTTTGGATGTAAACAACAAAATTTTGTAAATTAAATATATATATATATATATATATATATATATATGTATAAATATATATTTTTTTTGCGGGGGGGATGTAAACAACAAAATTTTGTAAATTAAAAAAATATATATATGTATAATATATATATATATATATATATATATATATATTTTTTTTATTATTATTTTTTTTTTTTAATTCCATTTGGCACCTCTAAGTCAGCATGAAATAGCGTTTACATCCAATTTACATCTGAAATGTGACATAATTCTTGAGTGAATTAGGAAATAAATGTAGAATGAGATTTGACTTTATCCAACAAGAACTATATATATATATAAATGAAAATGACGAATAATAATGACGTGCGTTCAAATGTGTTGCCAGGTCTCATTCCCCAACACCAGCAGGGTATGTATGCAAGCAGTGCTCGAGTATCTCTACACCAATCAGCTGTCGCCCATGGCAGACCTGGACCCAATGGAGCTAATCGCCTTGGCCAACAGACTGTGCCTTCCACGGCTCATCGCCCTGACAGGTGAGCTTTCTGCCAACGCCCCACCACATGCTCCAAATGACACACAAAACATGTTCTAAAGCACAGGACATAGCTGTTTGACCACCTCAGATCCAAAGCAAACAAACCCTTTCAGCCCTTTCTTTCTGTGTTGCTTAGCAACGAGCGATGTCAAGGTGCCAAATAAAAGAGTACGTCTCCACAGAGCTTTGTGTGGCACACACTACAATCTGTCCGGCAGACGTCATCTAATGACGTGGTGGTGACAGGCTGAAATTTATCTGTGACTCCAGATGCAGCTATTTACCTCAGGTTTTGCGTAGCCTGGAAAAACAAAACACATTTTCTTTTTTTGTGCGTCAGATTATTTACAGTCTGCAAGAGTAGCAAAGCATCATATGAAATATTATTCTGTGTAAATAATGTTGCTTTGCTTAAGGTGTTGGGGAAAAGCTCATCTAATGTACCTTCTGTTTAACAGATATTTTCTCTCCTCAGAGCAATACGCCGTGACCGAGTTATTAAAAGCATCTAAGGATGGACAGGATATCGACGGAGAGATACTCACCTATCTGGAGCTTGCTCAGGTAAATCTGTCCTTCATTATGAAAACGGATAATTAAGAGTAGATAAAAGTGTCAGCTAAATATATAAATGTAAATATTAGTGGTGTGAATTATTTAAAAAAACACAATTAATCACATATAGTTGTGGTGAGTACCAATTAATCGACTGCTAAAATTAAAACTTGTAATTGTAAATATATCAACACATGGAATCCCCAAATTAAATTAGAATCAGTATAAAGTAGTATATTTCACATACAGTCAGGTTAGTTTGTCAAACATTAATCTAATAAATCTATTAAATTGATTTGTTTCCCCCTAAAGGTTAAAATTAGTACACTTAAAAAAAGTGAGTACACTGGAAAATTTTCTCTCAGAAATTGCTAATAAATTAACATAAAATTACATAAAATTAAAAAAAAAAAAAAACTGAAATAGTATTTTCTTGTAAAATGCACTTCAATAATCTTTGTTTGCAACTTTGTTTTCACAACATTTTTTACGGTATAATTGTTTGGGATCGTACCCAAGAAAGCTGCGGGACGAGGGACGTGTAATTATCATTATATGTGAATGCGAAAAAAAACATTAACGGAGCTTCAGGAAATAAAAAATGCAGATTCCATTAATTATTTTTTAACGCATTCAACATTCCATAATAATCAGAGATTTATTCAAGAAAAAAATTTCCCATGCCTTATTAAATTTAAATGAATAAATTTCAATATTCTTTTAAAAAATTTACTTTAACTGACTGACAACATTAGTAGCAAATACAGTATTGGTTGCATTATTTTTACTGTAATTTAACAGCGTTCACTAACAAAATGCTGTGATTTTTCTGGTAAAGAATACAGCAGTAAATATCTGGTATAGTATTCTGTATAACTGACAATAAGCTGACGGTTTTATCCAAAGCTTCAATAAACGTTTTGCTCTTACTGTACAATTGCCTTGGCTTGGAGCAAGCATAACAGTTGTTATGGGTCACTAAATGAGCCCATTGCTAGCACCATTTAATTTTCCTTTTAGCCTACTGTAAATTGTACAATGACCGTCAAAGATTTAAAACAGTAGCTGCAAGAAAGCATGGTAAAATACAAAATATCATTTCAGAATACAAGTTGACATCCTTTGTTTACAGTGATCATATTGCAATATTTAGACTCAATACCAAGGTGACTGTTTATCATATAAACAATGTTAACGTCTTGCTTTTCATTCTCTTGTTTTGATGACAGTTCCATAATGCTATTCAACTCGCTGCCTGGTGTTTACACTACATCTGCACCCATTACAACAGGATATGTGCCAATTACCGCAAAGAGATCAAGTCGAAATCACTGGGTAAAAGCATTTCTTGAACAATTATGCAGACATCATCATTAGAAGTGCATGCTTTAAAGCACCTGTAGTAACATTTAACTTTGCATCATTACACAGAAGTAGCTGTGATGAGTTTATGTCCTCTTAAAGTGATAGTTCACCCAAAATTGAAAAAAAAAAAATTCAGAATCTGGTATTTTTTTCTTACTATGGATCACAAAATGAGATTTGAAAAAAAAAACAGTTCACTACAGTTCACAATGACTGTGAAGTTGTTATTCTACCTTTTGTGTTTTACAGACAGCAGACAAATGAAATAGGTCCTTTTATGCTTTTTTACATTTTCAACTTTCTTTTTGAGCACGAAAAGGTCTGCAAAACTCCAAAGAGAGTTATACTCTATATCAAGCGCTGTTTATGAACCGCTTGAAACGCCTCGATTGTAGTCTTAAGTTTTCTTCCGGGAACGTGCATGTGACAATATTCCTCATTTAAATAATTCCTGTTCAGGAATATTAAATAATTAAATAATTCCTGTCCTGGGATGGTCGTGGCCTAGTGGTGAGGGAGTTGGGCTCGTAATCTGAAGGTTGCTGGTTCGATTCCCATGCCGGCAGGAATTGAAAGTGGGGATTGTGAATGAACAGCACTCTCTCCACCTTCAATACCATGACTAAAGTGCCCTTGAGCAAGACACCTAACCCCTAATTGCTCCCCTTGGATAAAAGCGTCTGCTAAATGATGAAAAATGAAAATAAAAAAATGAAAAATGTTCAAGGCATAGGCGGACAAAAGGGCAGAGGCCTGGTTGAGTTACGTAAGTAATGTGTTGAATCTCGCGGTTATGGTAAGGGGTGTGACATTTCCCAGACAACTAAACAGAGTACACTGTATTTTTTGAATGAGGGGCTTCATAGAGACCGGAAACTAAACAGCGTTACAGACAGACTGGGAAGAGAGGTGCTGCAACAGTGTAAAATAAGGGAAAAATAGTGTGTTTTTGAGCAATTAAGCATGAAAACCTATTCTAGTAGACCCAAAAACAAAATCAAGAGGCATAATAGGTCCACTTTAAGGTCCAATAAGCAAAAATGAAAGAATTTAAATTTTTAGGTGAATTGTTCCTTTAAGAGGACACATTTCTGCTTCATTTGATATCAATCACCCTTGACATATTTCTGGGCTTGTGTTGTAATGTGAGTAGAAAACCAGGAATATTTTGAGAAGCACCGCTGGCCTCCGGTCTGGTATCTGAAGGAGGAAGATCACTATCAGCGGGTGAAGAAGGAGAGAGAGAAAGAGGATGTGGTTTTGAATAAACATCACTCGCGGCGACGCTGGTGTTTCTGGAGCACGTCCCCTGCTGTTGCTTGAGTTTGTACCAGTCTAAAGCTCGTTTTTATTTTTAAAGCTCTTCTTTTCCTTCTTTTCCTATTTTGCTAAGATGACACAGGCCACACTAAATGAGCAATCGGTTCGAAGCACAATCTCACTGTCCAATCAATGCTGGCCAACAAATCTGTGGAGGTGATGTAAGCCTATTCCTTATGGTGTGTATAATAATCGTTTTAATATTCGAGCTGCTGTGCTGACTGTGTCACAAGCATAAGAATCTTAAAACACTAAGAGGAATAGGGAATCTGTTTTATCTTGTATTTCCTTTTTTCACTTAGGTGCTATATACTGTATATTTGCATTAACACACGGTTAAATGAAGTCATCTAAGTGGAGAATGCTCATTATGCCACTGAGCACACGCATTGATTTACAAAATTTGCATTATACAATTCTACGTTCAGGCATATTTTGGGTAATGTGGGGACGCCTGGGTTTTGGACAACTTATGACCAAAAACTAAGAGCACTTGAGGTTCGGGCTTGCTGTAGATTGTAATATAATGGATGTAGTTTGATCATTGTGATTGTAAGAGCTTACAGCATTCGGCCCTATGTAAATAGCAGGGATAGGAACACAATAGCTGGGTCATTCCTGTTATGCAGTATATTTTGAACTCCTTTTTCAAAAACTTAACAAATGGATGCATTTCTGTAAAAAAAATATATACTAGTCTTTTTAAAATATGTTCTCAGACACTTAAAATGCATTGATTATAACTTGATTATTTACATAGATGAACGTGGGTGAACGTGATTTCAACAAGTACAACTTTGTTGATCCTGATACAACGTTCCAATTCCAATCAACCAATCAGAGTTGAGGGACATGTTTACTGTTTAAGTTTAAACTTACAACTAGAGTTAGGAGTTTCTCACTGATTTTAGGGATGTTATGGATATGTTTAGGTTTTCGAACTGAAATGTTGTTCCTGGATCATCAAAATATGTTGACCCAGGAACATGTCTTATTTGGCAAGATCATGGGAATCGAATGATCTGTATCTGGCTTGTGTTCCTCTTCGAATTCATCTTTCAAAAATATGACATGGGGAAAAAAAGTATTTTTCAATACTTCTGTTCCCTCGCAATATGTTTGCGTTCGAAACTTTGAATTCGCTTGAGTTCGGGTTTTAATTTGCTTAGTGAGGTATTGACAGTTAGTTTTGAACTTTTTTTCCTTTTTTTAATTTTTTTGAAATCAGTATGATATACTGATTTTTGTCAATTCTGAAAATGATAAACGGTGTGGAATATTTTCAAATCAGACTAATACCACAGAAAATAGCAATTCGTCAAATTCGTTGTTCACTGCAGTCGTTTGATGTTTGCGTTGTTCCCATTCACTCGATACGACGCACGACTATGGGATGTTGCTCTATCGCTCCATTAGCTGAAAGCACCTTTATTCAGTAGTAGTCGTGGCCTAGTTTAGTAGTCGGACTTGTAATCAGAAGGTTGCTGGTTCGATTCCCATGCCGGCAGGAATTGAAAGTGGGGATTTTGAATAAACAGCACTCTCTCCACCTTCGATACCATGACTAAAGTGCCCTTGAGCAAGACACCTCACCCCTAATTGCTCCCCTTGGATAAAAGCGTCTGCTAAATGATGAAAAAAATGAAATTCACTTCTGAAAGGCTAATTCCCCTTGTTCCTCAGCTCTTAAACACCATAAGAAGAGTTTTCACCCCTGTCCTATGACATGCGTATTTCCTGTCAGAAAAGACACTATCTAGTATATTTGGGGATTGACCTCTGAGACGGCAGGTGAAATTGGAGGATCTTTATCGGAGAGCGACAGGGAAGCTGTTAGTGGGAAGTGGGGTTAGTAGTAGGGTTTATTTTAATGGTGTCTTTAAAAAAAAAATGTGATTTTAATATTTGATAGGATGTAGACTTCAAATATACTGCATAATATGAATGAACCAGCTCTGTCCAGATGGAAAAGGTTTTACAGGAGCTACAGATCAACTACGAGTTAAGGCCCATCCTCACCAAGAACGATAACTAGCAACTATATTAACGTCCACACCAGCGAATGCGGTTATGTCGTCTACCGCTTTAAATGCTCGAGCTCTCTAAATCAGGGTGGATTCTGATTGGCTGCCAATGCTTTTACCGTTCATCAGCTGGACCAAAAAGACTTATATATTTGTGGTGTGGACACTGCTATTCTTTTACATTTTTAAAACTAAATCTTTGCGTTTATCGTTACAGTTATCGTCCTTGGTGTGAAGGGGCCTTTATTTTTCTATTCTTCCATGTGTTATAGCAAAATGCTAATCTTTACTGACAAAATTCACTTATAATTAGAAGGGCTTAGAAACACGGCTTAGTTCAGGGCAAACCATAACTAACTAAAAAGAAATAACGTAACCACTATTCACATATAGTACATATAATACATGAATTCCACCATTGTTGTGATAGAAGTTACATATATGTACTGTAGTGGATTGTAACTTTATTTACGCATCAAAGATTGTCATAGTTGTGAAAGCTAAAACGATTTGCTGTGTCCTATAATGAATAATTAATGTTTCATGTTTCATGGTAGGATATTACGGTCTGTTTTCACAGGTAAAGAATGTACTGCGGCTTTATGTGCGAGTATTTACACTCTCAAAGACAATGATGGTTTTTGCGCGACGAAACACCCGGTCGGTGCCGAATCCTAAACGAAACCAGACGAATGATGTAACTGCCTAATAAAGGAGGAACGTTCATACTTGAAGAAAAAAAATAACGTTTAGTCATTATAGTGTAGATATTCTTTAGTTTACCAAAGCAATATATAGATGATCACATACATAAGATACCATGATTGTTTTTTTTGTTTGGTTTGTTTTTTGTTTTGTTTTTTGCAGTGGTATTGGCGAAATTGTTGTTAACTATTGGTAGCTGCTAAAAACCAAATGGCTGGTTCATTTGGTTCTTGCTGTCTAAATGCCTTTGATCGTGCTGGTCATTATCTTTAATGTTGGTTGTTTGTTTATTTATGTATTTCATTAATTTATTTTTTTAAAAATGCAATATTGTTGAATAAATTATTGATTTTACTTGGTATCGAGTAATTGGTTTTTTCTAATGTAATCAAGGTTTTCTATTTTATTCCAATGCAAATGGTTGGTTGGTTGTTGGGTGTAGCTGACATGACATTTCAAGCAGTGGTAATGGTGTTCACAGTATCTATACTTCATCAAAACCTTTCTATGCTTTTACCTTGAGAATTTCATCTTTGTTTCCAAATGCAATGATTTCAGTTTTCTATTTGTTTAAATGAAGAAAGTTTTGGCACATCCAACCGTCAGCTTCATCAGTGCATTGCCACAAGGAGTCAATGGGGTGGGGTGGGGTGGGGGGGTTCCCAAACACATTCCTGGAGCCTCCTGAACACTGCATGTTTTCCATGTCAATTAATCATTAATCGAGACGCCAAGACCTGAAATGGGTGTTTCAGACAAAGGAGTCAGTGAAGTGAAAAGCTGTAACAGCATCACAGATGTCACTTTAGTTTTGTTATCTTATGCAATGACATTGAGACATTTTTAAGTGTCCAATTACTTTTTCAATCTAATACCTTTAAACCAGTGGTGTATAAAGTACTTGAAAGCCATACTTGAGTAAAAGTACAGATATCTTACCAGAAAATGACTTTGGTAGAAGTAGAAGTCACTGTTTAGAATATTACTTGAGTAAAAGTTTTAAAGTAAGTGATATTTTTTGTACTTAAGTATGAAAAGTATTTTTTTGATATTAAACATACTTAAGTATTTAAAGTAAAAGTAAAAGTAAATGCAAAATACAAAAGAAGCATAAAATATTAGTAAAAATTGTTCTATACACAGTTTGAGCAGCAAGATTGTTTAACTCTTTCTTGTTTTGTTTGCTTTGAATTTTAAAAAATGGCAAAATGTTTATTGTAAGTTTTAAATATAAAAAAATACTAATACATTAATTATACCTTGATCGTTCACGTTAATTCATAGTGCATTATAATTAATGTAAGAGGCAACTTTAAAATGTTAAAATGTAAATATTGAAATTAACAATGAACAACGCTTTCATTAACCTTTAATGTCACAAATGAACTCTATTATAAGTTTTTCCATTTCACATAAATCCAATCGTGCTTAAAAACGGCCATATTTACGCACAAAGGCATATTATATGTAAACTTTCACTCGTTATTGGATTCTATTTCAGAACACTTGATGAAATATGTGTTAAAGTGCGATAAAAAAAAAAAACTGAAATGAACACATTTCTGATGTATGTTTCTGTCGGCTGCAGGATTCGGATACAATTTAAATATGCATCTTCGCTGGATAAAGAATGCATAAAATCGAACAAATGGATATAAACTAATGCAAATAGAGGGTAACAATCGTGACATTAAACAGTTGGTGTTTTTGTCACATTGAACCGACTGAGGTAACGTTACTACTAACGTCAGCATCCGCTCAGCCTCGACGGCAAACACACTAATGCAGCGTCTAGTCAACAAACTCATTACTTTAGTGATATGAAAACATATATTGTAGTGTACTGTATAACATACCGCTTTGTTGTCTGTTTTAAATCCATTTTTGAAGTGTCCCCGCGCAGTCTCGTGTCACGTGTTCAACTGTACGCGGCTTCAGTGATAGTTTTATCAGAGAGCGCCTCTAGAGGTCGCTCTCGTGCCGCACTCTCCTCAGCCGCTCCAGCAACGGACGCAACCCGGAAAATGAAATCAAGCGCGGCTGTGCGAGCACTTGTTTGCACATGCTTGCTTACAGTCTGTGTTCTTCCTTTTTTATTTTGTTGTAAGTAACGAAAATGCTTTGGGGAAATGTATCGGAGTAAAAGTATACATTTTATTTAAGAAATGTAGTGGAGTAAAAGTAAAAGTTGACAGAAATATAAATACTCAAGTAAGTACAGATTTTCCCAAAAAATACTCAAGTACGGTAACGAAGTATTATTACTTCGTTACATTACACCTCTGCTTTAAACCAAACAGCTTGATGATGGGACAGTAAAAAAATCTACAAAATAAATCCACATACGATAAGGATGAAGGTATCTGTGGTGTGTGAGTTACTATTTTACATGACTACGATGCCATATCTGGCCTGTGCATCATATTGTATATTTAAGCCCTAGATGACATGGGGTTAAAAGTATTGCTCAATAATAAAATCATACGTAAAAGTAATATTACATAAAGCCCCAGAGTTGCTTCAATGATTCCTTGAAAAAAAAAGTGACATCCTGTATAATGTGGCTCTTTGATCCCGACCTAATCCTCCTCCGACACACAGGCGTCCTGGCGAGAGAGGAAAAATCTGATTATATAACTTGACTTGTAGGGAAACGACGTGCGTGAGGCTTCCTGTGTCAGTTTAGGATTCGGGTAAAGCTGCTGACTGTCATTGACTTCAGTTAAACTGCCGACAGAGCTGTAAATCACATGCTAATGCGAAACGTTTCCACAGAGGGGTTGAGCTCAGGTCTCGAGAGTGCGTTACAGGTAGAGGGTGCGACAAGTCAGGACACGTTTCTGGAAGAGTAAAAGCACTCGGTGAAGTCACACATTAAAGATGTTGATAGGGAAACTGTACAGGGACTGTATGTACCAATAACAAAGTATATAAATAAATGCTGGGGGGAAAAAATGATAGCAAATGAATATAGACAATGGAGAAGAAGTAGAAACAATTCATGGGCATTTGGCAATGTGATTTATATTTTCATAATTTGGTTGGGCAGCAAAGAACAGATTAAATATCTAGACATTTAAATATCTATTTAAATTGGTTTAAAGCAAAATCACCATAAACTGTTACAAAAATGTAATAATGTTTTAACACGCTGAAAAAGTTCAAAGTAACACGTTACAATATTTTGTTACTCCCTAAAAAAGTAACTAATTGTGTTACTTAGTAACTTTTTATCAAATGTAATTGGTTACATTACTTTTGCGTTACTTTTCCTCACCTGGACAAAGTAAAGGCTGAAGGAAATGCAAATTTGTGCCTGGACAGTAGAGGCCGCTGCTCAAATTCTTCTGAAGTGCTGAAGAATAGGATGCAGGAGAAGAAAGTTCAACACTCTTTATTTCGGCTATTGTAAGTTGTTGTAAATTTAGAAGTAACGCGTTACTTTACTCATTACTTCGAAATAATGTAGCACACATTTGTAATGCTTTACCCCCAACACTGACGATTTTCATTGAAAAACTAGTGACATATATTCAAATTGTAGTTTGTTTTCACAATTGACTGTTCATAAATGTATATATTTGCATATCTTAAAAGGTCTACACATCGTCATCGCTTAGGATCATTGAAAATGTTGCCAAAGAAATTTAATAGAAGACAGTTTTGCGTTAACTTCAAAATCTGTTTCTTCTTCAATTCAATGTTATAACTTGTTTTCAAAGCAGATTTATTTCACCACATTAAAAATGAAATAATCAAAACAGGTTCAGTAAAATATAATGAATATACAGGCCAATATTGTACATATATTTAGCGAAAGGTTCATTTCTGTAGCGACACTGAATAGCATTTCTGAGGTTAATGCTAAGACATTGTTTACAAGCTGTTTTATTGATGTTTTCCTGCGGTTGAAACTCTGATTACTCGAGATAGATTTCAGTAAGTTGTACTGTATCTTTAAACATACCTTCCGATCTTCATTTAAGTTTATTCTGCAACTAGTGTTAAAGAAGAAGAGATGTTTGCCTACACTGATCAGAGTGATAAACGGCATTTATTGTTTGAATTTCGACAGAATTTGAGGGATGAGGTTTTGTTTCTTATCGAAAGTAACAAAACACAGAGCTTTTTGCGATTATTGGTGGTTAATGGTGGTTAAAAGTGATTAATGGGCTATACAACTCTGTATTCATTGGTAGGCTAAACGTGTGTATCGAACCTCAAGACGCGTACCGGATACGTGTACCGTTACACCCCTAATTATATACATATATATATATATATATATATATACAGTTTAACATCTCATTATTTGAGAAACTGCAGGAATAAGAAGTCGAAAAAATCTGAAAAATGAAGAAATATTTGTATATAAATTATGAAATATACAATTTAATCTAAAACAGTTTAACCAACAATACAAAAGTTCTACAGACTGAGGATTATAGTTAATCAGTGTAATGATGAGTCAGCGAGATGAGATCCAGTTGCGAGCTTTATTCAAAAACGAAGTCAAACAGGCAATGGTCAATGAAACAGCAAACAGTAATGGCAGGGAACAGGCAGGCTCGTAGTAGTAGTCCAGGCAAAGATCAAAAGACAGGCAGGTAAACAACAAAAACGATGAAACAGGCAGAATCAGAAAACAGGCAGACAAGACAAGAATATAATGCTCAGAAATGTTACACTCGAGGATATAACAAGACCTAGCACATAAGTGTGTGTGTGTATGCGCTGGACTTAAATATGGTGGGATAATGAGCATCAGCTGGAGCAGTGATAAGTGACAGGTGCGGGAATTCTGGGAAATGTAGTCCGGGTTTGTGAGCGAGCGTGTGGTGCATAGTCCTTGCTGAAGTGCCCTCTAGGGGATCTAACCGGCACTTCAGCTGGCGATGGTTACAATCAGTAACAGGAGGAGGATTTATAGAACTATACAATTGCAAACTGAACAAGTGTCAATGCATGCAAATTTTCTCAATTTTTTCACTAAAAGACATTGAGATGAATGTGATGCATTTTGTTAATTATAAGGGTATAATTTTCACACCATATGGCACTCATATATGAGGCACATTAGTGTTAATGTAAGGATGTTGGTCTTTGTTAGTGCAATATCTATAAAATTATTTTAAAAATAACACAACTATGCATAAGTAACAACTGACGAATTTCTGGAAAAGTCATTTTAATGTCTTATTCTTATTACTTTGTTCTTAGCAGTTGCATATGATCCTCAAACAGAACGGCTGTTGGTGTCATAGTGACAAGACGGAGACTGATATATGAGCCATGTTATACTGGAATATTTAGTTACTATCATACCAGGAAAATCAATAGATACTTATATTGCTGGCTATTCATAGATAATGTTATATTCACGGGGATCTATTTTTTCTTTGTTACTAAAATAAAAGACTCAGTAACACAATCAGATTGATTATCAATGTTGCCTTTCATTTTTAGCTCACCTTTACCAGTTCATATTAGTTTTGCAGTTAAACAATAATGTGAATATCATAAATATATATTATAGGATAGTTTTGGGGGATAATAATATACAGTTAATCCTTTTGCCCTTCATTGATTGGGGTGTTTTTTTGACTGTAACCTTAGAATTTCTACTCGAAACACGTATCAGTTTAGCAGGTCAGAATTCTTTGCCTGTATATTTTGGTGGCTTGATTATAGTCTTTAACTGAACTGTGTAAACCTATTAAATAAATTCAACAGAATCATGCCACTAGAATGTTTCCAAGGCTGCATGACATAATTTATTTCATTTTAATGTTAATGATTTGCAGCAAAGCAGATTAGCCTAGATTATCCTGCAATCTGACATTTAAAAAAAAAAAAATGGATTGAATCTTTGACAATCTGTTGATTCAAAAAAGAAATAAAATCTTTTTTTATTATTATTACTTGGAACCATCATCATATAATTTAATTAGGAATTAGGCTATGAATAATTTATGTTTAAAATTAAATTTGTATGAAATTTCAACTGAAAACTCTTGTTTGTTGGATGCAAACGTTCTACTTTTCCATTTATCACATGATGCCCTCTGGTGGATACCTGATGTTAGTGGTACAAATAACAAGTTATCAAATGTTTATATATATATATATATATATATATATGTGTGTGTGTGTGTGTGTGTGTGTGTGTGTGTGTGTGAGAGAGAGCGGGTATTCCCTACGTTATGGGGACCAAATGTCCCCACAGGTATATATAATACTAGTAAATTTTGATCTTGGGGACATTTTTATGGTCCCCATGAGGAAACAAGCTTATAAATCATACAGAATTATCTTTTTTGAAAATCTAAAATAGCAGAACATTTTCTGTGATGGGTAGGTTTAGGGTTAGGGGTAGTGTAGGGGGACAGAATTTAACATTACGCCTATGGAATGTCCCCATAAAACATGAAAACACAACACGTGTGTGTGTGTGTGTGTGTGGGAGGGACAGAATATACAGTTTGTACAGTATAAAAACCATTACGCCTATGGAATGTCCCCATAAAACATGAAAACACAACACGTGTGTGTGTGTGTGTGTGTGTGTGTGTGTGGGAGGGACAGAATATACAGTTTGTACAGTATAAAAACCATTACGCCTATGGAATGTCCCCATAAAACATGAAAACACAACACGTGTGTGTGTGTGTGTGTGGGAGGGACAGAATATACAGTTTGTATAGTATAAAAACCATTACGCCTATGGAATGTCCCCATAAAACATGAAAACACAACGTGTGTGTGTGTGTGTGTGTGTGTGTGGGAGGGACAGAATATACAGTTTGTATAGTATAAAAACCATTACGCCTATGGAATGTCCCCATAAAACATGAAAACACAACGTGTGTGTGTGTGTGTGTGTGTGGGAGGGACAGAATATACAGTTTGTATAGTATAAAAACCATTACGCCTATGGAATGTCCCCATAAAACATGAAAACACAACGTGTGTGTGTGTGTGTGTGTGTGTGGGAGGGACAGAATATACAGTTTGTACAGTTTAAAAACCATTACGCCTATGGAATGTCCCCATAAAAAATGAAAACAAAACATGTGTGTGTGTTTGTGTGTGTTTTCATTCGGTCAGAACGAAGAAAATAGGGGAAAAAATGAGCTCAAATATAAAAGGGAAGGAAGGAAAGTAAGTTGTTATCACACATGAACTTCCTCTCATCCAATTAGTCTTACAGAAGAGAAAATATGAACACTGTTGTTTGCGATGATTATATTGGAGTCTGAACCCTCTTGGGTGAACTTACAATTTCATTTCAACAAGCACAACATGTTCCTGGAACAACATTCCAATTCCAATCAACCAATCAGAGTTGAGGGACATGTTTACAGTTTATGTCAAGTTTAAACTTACAACTAGAGTTAGGTGCCTCTACATCAGTTTTATTTCTCTTGGATTTTAGGGATGTTATGGATATGTTTAGGTTTAGGGTTTGGACTAAATTTTCAAACTGAAATGTTGTTCCTGGATCATCAAAATATGTTGACCCAGGAACATGTCTTATTTGGCAAGATCATGGGAATCAAATGATCTGTATCTGGCTTGTGATCCTCTTCCAATTCATCTAGTTTGAGATAAGCGTTAGTTTAAAGAGGAACGCAGCAGCTCATGTATCAGTTTATGAAGATTTGCAGCCATTTCTCGACTTGAGGTCAGCATAACAAAATCCTCAATTTCATCTTCTTCCAGATCCAAAACTCAACAAAACGTCTTTCCTTCTTATGATATCCAAATAGTCAAAGCCAAATTCATTCATAATATGATCATTTGACAAACATGTTGGCTGTTTAAACATGCTCCCTCAAAAGGGCACAGTGCTGATATTTTCATAGTGTGTTTCATGCTGTTTGTGCTTTGAGCTTGACCAGTGCTCGGCTTACAGTATTATTCATAATAAGCATTATTATTTATGTTTTTGAAAGAAGTTTCTTGTGCTCACCAAAGCTGAATTAAAATAATTTCTTAATGATCATGTGATACTGATGTTGAAAATGCTGCTTTCCCATTAAAGAATAAATTCTGTTTTATTTTTAAAATAGAAAACGTCTCTTTTACATTGTGATATTTCACACTACAGTTTTTACTTTACACACACATACATACATATATACAGTGGGTACAGAAAGTATTCAGACCCCCTTAAATTTGAAGCACCTTTTGATCTAATACAGTCTTTTTGGAAAAGATGCAACAAGTTTTTCGCAACTGGATTTGGGGATCCTCTGCCATTCCTCTTTGCAGATCCTCTCCAGTTCTGTCAGGTTGGATGGTAAATGTTGGTGGACAGCCATTTTTAGGTCTCTCCAGAGATGCTCAGTTGGGTTTAAATCAGGGCTCTCGCTGGGCCATTCAAGAACAGTCATGGAGTTGTTGTGAAGCCACTCCTTCGTTATTTTAGCTGTGTGCTTAGGGTCATTGTCTTGTTGGAAGGTAAACCTTCGGCCCAGTCTGAGGTCCTGAGCACTCTGGAGAAGGTTTTCGTCCAGAATATCCCTGTACTTGGCCGCATTCATCTTTCCTTCGATTAAGTCATCCTGTCCCTGCAGCTGAAAAACACTCCCACAGCATGATGCTGCCACCACCATGCTTCACTGTTGGGACTGTATTGGACAGGTGATGAGCAGTGCCTGGTTTTCTCCACACATACCGCTTAGAATTAAGGCCAAAAATTTCTATCTTGGTCTCATCAGACCAGAGAATCTTATTTCTCACCATCTTGGAGTCCTTCGGGTGTGTTTTTTAGCAAACTCCATGCAGGCTTTCATGTGTCTTGCACTGAGGAGAGGCTTCCATTGGGCCACTCTGCCATAAAGCCCCGACTGGTGGAGGGCTGCAGTGATGGTTGACTTTCTACAACTTTCTCTCATCTCCCGACTGCATCTCTGGAGCTCAGCCACAGTGATCTTTGGGTACTTCTTTACCTCTCTCACCAAGGCTCTTCTCCCCGATAGCTCAGTTTGCCGGACGGCCAGCTCTAGGTAGGGTTCTGGTCTTCCATTTAAGGATCATGGAGGCCACTGTGCTCTTAGGAACCGTAAGTGCCGCAAAAATTTTTTGTAACCTTGGCCAGATCGGTGCCTTGCCACAATTCTGTCTCTGAGCTCTTCAGGCAGTTCCTTTGACCTCATGATTCTCATTTGCTCTGACATGCACTGTGAGCTGTAAGGTCTTATGTAGACAGGTGTGTGGCTTTCCTAATCAAGTCCAATCAGTATAATCAAACACAGCTGGACTCAAATGAAAGTGTAGAACCATCTCAAGGATGATCAGAAGCACCTGAGTTAAATATATGAGTGTCACAGCAAAGGGTCTGAAAACTTAGGACCATGTGATATTTCAGTTTTTCTTTTTTAATCTGCAAAAATGTCAAGAATTCTGTGTTTTTCTGCCAATATGGGGTGCTGTGTGTACATTAATGAGGGAAAAAATGAACTTAAATGATTTTAACAAATGGCTGCGATATAACAAAGAGTGAAAAATTTAAGGGGGTCTGAATACTTGTCGTATCCACTGTATATACTCATATAAATGCATACAGCATATATATGTACTATAAAATTCATGAGAATTACTATTACTACTACTAATAATACTAATACTTATACATTTTCAACATTTTAGTGAGAATACACTAATGCATAGATAATAATTAGCTGATATGAACTAGTTAAAAAATGATTACAAAAATGATCAAAAGTTAACAGAAAAATAAAAGACTAGAACTGCTCATTGTAGATAGGAATAAAAAACAAAGCATATGACTGCAAAGAACCTGCAGGAATGTTGAGTACTGAGCTGATAGTCTGGGGTCAGTGTGCACAAACATGATTTGAAGAAAAGGAGGAAACCTAACCTGCGACCTAAGCATAAGTGTCAGAATCGCAATTCAACAATACACTTAGATAAGCCACCACCAAGTGTTGTGTTCTGATAAAGAGTACATTGAACTCTCTGGCCACAATCAAAAATGTTTGAAGAACAAGGAAAATCACTGGAGAAAAGGAACCTTTAAGCCTTATGGATGCATTAAGCGCTGGTCTTCGAAGTTCGAACTTTTGAAATATTTTTGGACATTCGTGGATAGTTCTCAAACATGTAGTGAGTTCAGGATGACTAGTGAATATGCCTAAAGTGAAGGCAAACCTTGACTCACAGAAAAAGCCAAATTTTTTACTCCATTGGAATGGTATGCAACTTGGTGACTTTTGTCCCACTTGCTATGAACAGAAAAAAATGATTCTAAAATCTTAAAAAAGCAGTCACACTTACACTGTTCGCAGTCAAAAGTGACCACCACAGGATATGAATGGGAAATACAAAAACGGCAACAGGGTAAAACTCCAAAATGATCATTAGTAAATCATTACCCCAATCTTCAGTTTACATGATCCTTCAGAAAACATTCTAATATGCTGATTTGCTTCTCAAGAAACATTTCTGATTATTATCAATGCTGAAAACAGTTTTTACTTTACATTTTTGTGGAAACAGAGGTAACATTCAAACAATTGTGGTAAGATTAAAATAAGAGAGAAATTCCTTTTAAGAGAAAATACTTTTATTTATCAAGAATCCATTAAATTGATCAAAAGTAACGGTGGAGACATTTATAATTTTACAAAAGATTTCTATTTAACAAATGCTTACCTACATTAATACAAATAAATTCTGTTAAAGTATACTATCCTGAAAAAAGTATCACCATTTCCATAAATATTTTAAAGGATTAATTCACTTTAAAATGAAAATCACCCCATGATTTACTCACCCTTAAGCCATCAAATGTGAATAATTTGTTACATTTATATAGCGCTTTTCTGGGTACTCAAAGCGCTTTACATATGGAAGGGGGAATCTCCTCATCCACCACCGATGTGCAGCATCCACCTGGATAATGCGACGGCAGTTTGTAAGTCAACCATGTGAAATTCTTTGTATTTTTTATGCTAGAGTACAAATGAGGGTACTTTATAACCTCTTCGCACAATCTCTTGTCTATGCAGGCCTCCCTTTTCGCTGTAGCTTGCATGCGTTCTGGTCTATTATGTTTATGCAGTTTTTATTTGACTAACTTGTGAATAGACACTCACAGGGCATGGTTGCCACCTTGTGGATAAACTAATTACTTCAAAAAAAAAAAAAAAATGAAATGGTTATATGCGACCTGCATGTACAAGTACGCAAGGTTACAAAAATCCGGCAATGCGCATACAGTAATGCACTGTACGCTGACCCTCACTTTTGTGTAGAAAGTGAACTATACTTTGGGCTTAAGTACATGAGATCATAGGGTGTCCCATTTGTCATTTTAGGTTTCCGAAGGGTGCTTGTGAGCCCAACTTTTGCGGTCGATATGCACACTCGATGCACACTTTTGCTGTGTCACGAAAGTGCAGACTTGTAGGAAAACCGCAAGTGTTTAGGGTGCCATTTAGAACATGGCCTAAGAATGATGACATATTCCAATGACAAATGCGACCTCTGGAAGCCGCAGCCTTCTAAAGGAGACACAGGTGGTTTTAGTGAATGAATCGAAATCGGTCACTCATAAACTCAGCCTGCCACCTACTGGCTTAATGATAATGAAAGAGTTTGTAACTACTAATACACAGACTGACAGTCCTTGCTGGTACAAACAGTGCCAATAACATGTGAATACAGGAACTAACTATTATATAAGTAAATAATACAACTTTACCAACACTTTATATGCATGTGAACTTTTGCCACTGTCTTCTGAAAATCATTAATATTTGCTACAATAGGTCATATTTCATGGTTGAGCTTCAATAAAATTAACATTTTGCATATAAAGACTGAAAATAATTCAATTTTAATTTTATGTATAAGCAAATGTAAGAAGTAATTTACCGATAAACATATGCTCTACTATGAAACTATTATTTGAACTGGCACTTGCTAGTTTCAGTCTTAAGAAACCAAAATAACAGAATAAAACAGCTTATAATGTCAAACTGAATACCTTAAAAAATAGCACAAAAAGCCATATTTAATTATTTGCATGCATTTACTTAGACAGCCTTATTAGTAATATAACATGTGCTATATGCATGTATTATTGATTCCACAGCAATAAGCTGTTCTATAATAATAAGTCAAAATGTTTATCTCAATCAAACTTTTCATTTAGTCTGACACAGTGCCAGTTCCTCAAAATAATGCCAATGAATTTGTTTAACTGCAGTTAAACAAGCCCAAACAAGATCTTTTTTTGCACTTCTCATGATCTGTAATCTATGCAAATGACCCACATCCTGTAGATATTAAGCATCACTACTAGAAAGTTCTTAATGGTAAAGAAGACCAGCATTTGATGATAGACAGAAAAAAACATCATAACTGTAAGTCTGACAATAAAGAAGGGGCCATCCTGAAGCAAAAAACATCCCACAATGTTCCATAAATCTGTCCTGTACTTGGAGATGAGTGAGTCATCCTGACCTTCACAAAGATCCTCAGGTTTGGTGTTCACCACTGAGAGATGCCAATGAAAAACAGAATCACAAAAGAACGTTACAGCAATGACTAAAATTAAATTGCAGTTTCTTGGCTATGGTTATTATGCATACATATGTCATAATTAATATGGCATATTATGAAACAACAAATCATTTTGGGGGGTACAGACCTGAGAAATGCAGAGGAAATTGCAGCATGCTCCATGTCCAAACTGCAAGAATAATGCACACGAATGGTAGACTGTTTTCCCTAAAACAAAGAACAGCATAAGAAATATTAATGACTAAGAATATAATGTAATACATCAGATTTTCTCAGACCTAAGGAAGCTTGTTTCCTTCTCACTGTGTTCTGTTCCTGTTTTGCCTGCCTTAGTTTTAGTTAGTTTCCCAGGCTTTTATTTATTTTGCACAAACCCGTGTGGGAAAAAAAGTCAGAATTGCGAAATATAAGATTTTTATTTCAGTTCTGACTTTTTCTTGCAATTGCGAGTTTATATCTTGCAGTTCATACTTTATAACTCATAATTGCGACTTTGAATATTATAATTCTGACTTTTTTCTTACAATGTATTTCTCACAATTTCAAGAAAAAAGTCAGAATTGTGAGATATGAAGTTGCAATTTTGAGTTATAAAGTCTGAATTGCAAGATATAAACTCAGAAAAAAGTCAGAATTGTGAGATATAAACTCAGAATTTTGAGAAAAAAGTCAGAATTGTGAGATATAAACTCAGAATTTTGAGAAAAAAGTCATAATTGTGAGATATAAACTCAGAATTTTGAGAAAAAAGTCAGAATTGTGAGATATAAACTCAGAATTTTGAGAAAAAAGTCAAAATTGTGAGATACAAGAGTTATAAAGTCTGAATTGCAAGACATAAAGATATGACTTTTTTTTCTCAGAATTATAAGATATAAATTAGTAACTGAGAAAGAAAGTCAGAATTGCCAGATATAAACTTTTTCAATCTAAAAAAGTCAGAATTGTGAGATATAAACTCAGAATTTTGAGAAAAAAGTCAGAATTGTGAGATATAAACTTTTTCAATCTAAAAAAGATTGAATTGTGAGATATAAACTCAGAATTTTGAGAAAAAAGTCATAATTGTAAGATATAAACTTAGAATTTTGAGAAAAAAGTCAGAATTGTGAGATATAAACTCAGAATTTTGAGAAAAAAGTCAAAATTGTGAGATATAAACTCAGAATTTTGAGAAAAAAGTCATAATTGTGAGATATAAACTCAGAATTTTGAGAAAAAAGTCAGAATTGTGAGATATAAACTCAGAATTTTGAGAAAAAAGTCAAAATTGTGAGATACAAGAGTTATAAAGTCTGAATTGCAAGACATAAAGATATGACTTTTTTTCTCATTTGAGAAAAAAGTCAGAATTGTGAGATATAAACTCAGAATTTTGAGAAAAAAGTCAAAATTGTGAGATACAAGAGTTATAAAGTCTGAATTGCAAGACATAAAGATATGACTTTTTTTCTCAGAATTATAAGATATAAATTAGTAACTGAGAAAGAAAGTCAGAATTGCCAGATATAAACTTTTTCAATCTAAAAAGTCAGAATTGTGAGATATAAACTCAGAATTTTGAGAAAAAAGTCAGAATTGTGAGATATAAACTTTTTCAATCTAAAAAAGATTGAATTGTGAGATATAAAGTCGCAATTACCTTTTATATTTTTTATTCCATGGCAGAAACAAGCTACAAAATATGTAGGGTTTTATTTGATTCTATTTTTATTTTCACTTAAATCTGGAAGTAAACACATTTCCTTACAGTTATCAGAAACAAATTGAAATAAATGTAAAAAATTGGACAATGCAGGCCTTTTTTAGCCAATACTTGCTTCACATCAGACAGCGTCTCACTGATGAACTCGAGGATATCAGCAGCTGTGCCCACAAAGATGAGCAACAACTGGGACATTTCATCTCTGGTGACCCCTCCAGCGATTGGTAGCAGCCACTTCCCCACTATTAGCAGGATCAGAAGGATTTGGTGAAGGGCCAGGATCCAGTCATTGGCGCAAACCGAGGACAATAATTTCAGAGGGTCCTAAAATACCACCACAAAGTTACTATTCAGCTATGAGGCATTGCTTTATGGAAGAACTGAGGTCAGACTGACATAAAGCTTGTCCTGTAAATCTCATATGAAGGTGTGGCGACTTCTAAACAAATAACAGTAGTTTTTCTATAAGAACCAGGCGAACCCATTAACACAGGTTTCGCTTGTGTTGGGGACTGAACCAACATTTGTATTTACAAATCAAAAGCAAAACCGAGTAAATGAACTCTGTCCAAAAGACTTGCAAGGGACTTCTTTCAGAGATTACCGTCTAGACGTCTGTAAAGTGGAAAGTCATGACGGTATGAAAGACAGAGGCAGTACCTGTGGATTCGAGGATGCATTGGTAGAATTTCTCCATTCATCAAGAAAGACTCTGAATCCAGATGAATCCAGTTTATTGCACTGCAATAAGCATCATTTCAGGCATGAAACATTGATTATGAAAAGCACATGGGTTTTTATTTGTCTAGTTTTCTAAGGGAATGAGTTTGCAAAGCAGACGAAAGCTAAATTTACAGATGCCTATTTGGCATTGCTTTCTCTTGAGTTTTACCTCAGTATCATCTGATCGGTTTTGCTGATGGTGCAATTCAAGGATCCACATGGTTGGTATAATACTGATGAGGAAAAACAATATTGCTGGAGAAAACCTAAAGATAAGAGTTTGAGTCAGCTTTATGTCATCAGTATACTGTCAATATTCAAAACCAAGATGATATTTCAGGATGTTGACCCCGGAAAAGGTTCAGTTCATTTAGCTATTGAAATTCTTATGCATGCAAAAAGAAATGTTGACGTATGGCAAGCCGTTTTGACTTTTATTCATTTTCAGGATATGAACTTGTGATATCAACAATTACATTTTCACTAGTAACAACGTTAATTCTTGATATCAACAATTGATTCGCTACTAGAAAAATCTGAAAATGAATTACTGATATCAATATAATTTCTGATATCTAAAACGCCTTTCTTACTAGTAACAATCACATTCATGATATCAGAAATGAATATTTTTACTAGTAGCAATTCAATTGTTGCTATCAAAAATAGACATTTGCACTAGTAACAATGTAATTGTTGATATCAGAAATGTGCATTTTTACTAGTAAGAATTGTATTCCTGATATGTGAAACTGGAATTTCAACTAGTAAGAAATGAATTCTTGATCTCAACAATTGAATTTGAATGGCAGCCTATGGCGAGATTTCACTAGTAAAAATACAATTACAGATATCAAGAATTATAGTTTATACTAGAGGAAATTGAATTGTTGATATCAAGAATTAACGTTGTTACTAGTGGAAATATAATTCTTGATATCAAAAATTGTCGTTGTTAGTAGAGGAAATCTAATTCCTGATATCAAGTATTAACATTTTAACCAGTGAAAATGTAATTTTTGAGATCACAAGTTCATATCCTGAAAATGAATAAAAGTCAAAACGGCTTGCCATAATGTGTACTTACCATTTGTAATCCTTCCCTTTTCTTCTCCTCAGAGTTAAAAACATTTCAGCCACGAGTGGCAGATAGAGGATTGTTAGAAACCAGTACGAATTATTATTTTTCACCCTTGTCACTCTCCATACACCGATGAGAGACACTAAAATAAATAATGCCCTTGTGACTACGGCGCAAGTAAATTTGACTAGCATGATTTCTTTCAAAAGTTTGAGGATAGTTAATAATGCGAGGAAAGTAGAAGCATTCAAGCCGAGCTCCTTTCGACTCTGAATCAAAGAAACCTGTTTTACCTTTTTTTCTTCCCACGTTTCACACCATTTGGGCGGGACTTCTATTCTGAATCTTTTTTTTTAACCATGTTTTGATTCAGGCCTATTCATTTTTAGTCTTCTGTCAGAAAGATAAATACAAAGACAGTCATAAGCTAACTTCAAGTGACGGTAAGATTCAGAGAAATCGTTTAAATAATGCTTTGGTATGTATGTAGTGTTTTGTAATTTGGTTACTTTAGGTAATAACAGACGCTATCAAACTTGACTTTGCTCCATATGCCTGTAAAATGTACATTTTTCAAGAAAAAATTGTTAACGTGAGGTGCGCGAAGAATGATGTCCAAACGGTTCCAAATCGCGAATCATTCAATTTATACCTTTTAAAACACTTTTTTTTTATACTTTATACTTTATACCGTATATATATATATATATATATATATATACACACACTTTTTGACATAGAGAAGATATATATATATATATAGGGACACTTTTTTGACATAGAGAAGATATATATATATATATATAGGGACACTTTTTTGACATAGAGAAGATATATATATATATATATATAGGGACACTTTTTTAGATAAAGAATATATATATATATATATATATATATATATATATACATACACTTTTTGACATAGAGAAGATATATATATATATAGGGACACTTTTTTGACATAGAGAAGATATATATATATATATAGGGACACTTTTTGACATAGAGAAGATATATATATATATATAGGGACACTTTTTTTGACATAGAGAAGATATATATATATATATATATATATATATACATATACATACACTTTTTGACATAGAGAAGATATATATATATATATATATATATATATATATAGGGACACTTTTTTGACATGGAGAAGATATATATATATATAGGGACACTTTTTTGACATGGAGAAGATATATATATATATAGGGACACTTTTTTGACATGGAGAAGATATATATATATATATATAGGGACACTTTTTTGACATGGAGAAGATATATATATATATATAGGGACACTTTTTTGACATAGAGAAGATATATATATATATATATAGGGACACTTTTTTGACATGGAGAAGATATATATATATATATAGGGACACTTTTTTGACATAGAGAAGATATATATATATATATATAGGGACACTTTTTTGACATAGAGAAGATATATATATATATATATAGGGACACTTTTTGACATAAAGAAGATATATATATATATATATATATATATATATATAGGGACACTTTTTTGACATGGAGAAGACTTGGAGATTCAATTCACCCAATTCAATTCATTTCATTTCACTCAGGCGCGCATGAACTCACATGCCCCTCCCAGTGATGTTTCCATAGCAACAGTATACAGCCAACATGTCTGGAAGAGAGAGATCACGAGAGCGCGGCAGATTCCCTGATAACTCAGAAAACATCAAGAGAGGAGAAGAAGCAGATAAAGATGATACTCGGATCAGTGTACGTAAACATGGATTTAGTCAAATCACTCACTGGTGTTTTGACGATTGCTGTGAGTTCGTAGGCTTATGAGAAAATGAGGTATGATCTGTAGATTGCGTTACACCTTTGAAAAAAGATCCCTGCTAATCAAAATAGAAAACATTGAAACATATTAATAGCATTCACAAACATTTTACATTGTATACTAATGCTTTTAGAAGTTATTTAAACTTTTTGATTCGTTGTCTATAGTTGTAAATGTAAATATGTAAATAATGTAAATAAAAGCCACTGGCTAATGAAAGCCAGTGTCAAAAATGAAATATTTTCCCCTTACATGGTCTTATTTCATGATAGTATGTTTGTTATACTAATCTCAATTATAATTCACGTCAAATCAAATATTAAACACAAAAGTAGCTGTGAACAATGCTCATTATACTGAAACAAACATTGCCAGAATACATTTTAAATGGTCTTGATGTGAGATTATACTGCCCTCAACTTTCAATGTAGATTTAGATGAACATACAACCAAACAAACAAAAAAAAATGTAATTTACTAGAGGTTTCTCTAATTGCTGGGAAATGTTTGAAGGAATTATTTAAAAAATGGTTTCGAATGAATTCAATGACTCATTAATAAATACTTGTTTCATTGTGAATCAGTGCATATGAACAAATCTTTGAAATGAATGATTCAATGATAAATACATTTTAAGTCACTTGTCTCCACCTAGTGGCGTAATGATGTAATGACACAACCGTAATTTGATGCACCAAGTTTCAAAAGATGCTTTGCGCTATTTTGAAGTTTAAAGTTAGCATATATCTCAGTACTTCTGTGATAATTTCAATATTTGTAACACAGAAATGACTGATGTGTGGTTCAAAACTACTCTCTAGCAGCACGAACACATATTTGAATGTTCCAGTATGATTTTGTCAAAGCTTTAAAAGACGCGGACGAATCGTTGTCAATAAAACAAGATTGCGTGTGTGCTTGAATCAAGATCACAATCTTTTTACGATTGATCGTTCAGCTCTTGCAGGCACTACTAAATTCATAAGTGCTATAATGTAAAATATTAAGAAAATAAAATATAATAAAATATCATGGAAAATGAACTTGAAGATAACTTGTGGTGTGGTCGATTTTTGACCCTGGTGAAAGTTTAAGCTAGGTTTATTTAAAAATAAAGCCACAACACAATCAAGCCACAACACAACAGAATCAAGCCACAACACAACGAAATAAAGCCACAACACAACAAAATCAAGCCACAACACAAACCAATCAAGCCACAACATAGCGGAATCAAGACATAACACAAACCAATCAAGCCACAACATAGCGGAATCAAGACATAACACAAACCAATCAAGCCACAACATAGCGGAATCAAGACATAACACAAACCAATCAAGCCACAACATAGCGGAATCAAGACATAACACAAACCAATCAAGCCACAACATAGCGGAATCAAGACATAACACAAACCAATCAAGACACAACACAACAAAATCAAGCCACAACATAGCGGAATCAAGACATAACACAAACCAATCAAGCCACAACACAACACAATCAAGCCACAACACAACAAAATCAAGCCACAACATAGCAGAATCAAGACATAACACAAACCAATCAAGCCACAACACAACACAATCAAGCCACAACACAACAAAATCAAGCCACAACATAGCGGAATCAAGACATAACACAAACCAATCAAGCCACAACATAGCAGAATCAAGACATAACACAAACCAATCAAGCCACAACATAGCGGAATCAAGACATAACACAAACCAATCAAGACACAACACAACACAATCAAGCCACAACACAACAAAATCAAGCCACAACATAGCGGAATCAAGACATAACACAAACCAATCAAGCCACAACACAACACAATCAAGCCACAACACAACAAAATCAAGCCACAACATAGCGGAATCAAGACATAACACAAACCAATCAAGCCACAACACAACACAATCAAGCCACAACACAACAAAATCAAGCCACAACATAGCGGAATCAAGACATAACACAAACCAATCAAGCCACAACATAGCAGAATCAAGACATAACACACAAACCAATCAAGCCACAACATAGCGGAATCAAGACATAACACAAACCAATCAAGACACAACACAACACAATCAAGCCACAACACAACAAAATCAAGCCACAACATAGCAGAATCAAGACATAACACAAACCAATCAAGCCACAACATAGCAGAATCAAGCCACAACACAACAGAATCAAGCCACAACACAACACAATCAAGCCACAACACAAACCAATCAAGCCACAACACAACAAAATCAAGCCACAACATAGCAGAATCAAGCCACAACACAACAGAATCAAGCCACAACACAACACAATCAAGCCACAACACAAACCAATCAAGCCACAACACAACACAATCAAGCCACAACACAACAAAATCAAGCCACAACATAGCGGAATCAAGACATAACACAAACCAATCAAGCCACAACATAGCAGAATCAAGACATAACACAAACCAATCAAGCCACAACATAGCGGAATCAAGACATAACACAAACCAATCAAGCCACAACATAGCGGAATCAAGACATAACACAAACCAATCAAGACACAACACAACAAAATCAAGCCACAACATAGCGGAATCAAGACATAACACAAACCAATCAAGCCACAACACAACACAATCAAGCCACAACACAACAAAATCAAGCCACAACATAGCGGAATCAAGACATAACACAAACCAATCAAGCCACAACATAGCAGAATCAAGACATAACACAAACCAATCAAGCCACAACATAGCGGAATCAAGACATAACACAAACCAATCAAGACACAACACAACACAATCAAGCCACAACACAACAAAATCAAGCCACAACATAGCAGAATCAAGACATAACACAAACCAATCAAGCCACAACATAGCAGAATCAAGCCACAACACAACAGAATCAAGCCACAACACAACACAATCAAGCCACAACACAAACCAATCAAGCCACAACACAACAAAATCAAGCCACAACATAGCAGAATCAAGCCACAACACAACAGAATCAAGCCACAACACAACACAACACAATCAAGCCACAACACAAACCAATCAAGCCACAACACAACACAATCAAGCCACAACACAACAAAATCAAGCCACAACATAGCGGAATCAAGACATAACACAAACCAATCAAGCCACAACATAGCAGAATCAAGACATAACACAAACCAATCAAGCCACAACATAGCGGAATCAAGACATAACACAAACCAATCAAGACACAACACAACACAATCAAGCCACAACACAACAAAATCAAGCCACAACATAGCAGAATCAAGACATAACACAAACCAATCAAGCCACAACATAGCAGAATCAAGCCACAACACAACAGAATCAAGCCACAACACAACACAATCAAGCCACAACACAACACAATCAAGCCACAACACAACAAAATCAAGCCACAACATAGCAGAATCAAGACATAACACAAACCAATCAAGCCACAACATAGCGGAATCAAGCCACAACACAAACCAATCAAGCCATAACACAACACAATCAAGCCACAACATAGCGGAATCAAGCCACAACACAACAAAATCAAGCCACAACACAACAGAATCAAGCCACAACACAACACAATCAAGCCACAACATAGCGGAATCAAGCCACAACACAACGAAATAAAGCCACAACACAACACAATCAAGCCACAACACAACGAAATAAAGCCACAACACAACATAATCAAGCCACAACACAACATAATCAAGCCACAACACAACACAATCAAGCCACAACATAGCGGAATCAAGCCACAACACAACATAATCAAGCCACAACACAACATAATCAAGCCACAACACAACAAAATCAAGCCACAACACAAACCAATCAAGCCACAACACAAACCAATCAAGCCACAACATAGCAGAATCAAGACATAACACAAACCAATCAAGCCACAACATAGCGGAATCAAGACATAACACAAACCAATCAAGACACAACACAACACAATCAAGCCACAACACAACAAAATCAAGCCACAACATAGCAGAATCAAGACATAACACAAACCAATCAAGCCACAACATAGCAGAATCAAGCCACAACACAACAGAATCAAGCCACAACACAACACAATCAAGCCACAACACAACACAATCAAGCCACAACACAACAAAATCAAGCCACAACATAGCAGAATCAAGACATAACACAAACCAATCAAGCCACAACATAGCGGAATCAAGCCACAACACAAACCAATCAAGCCATAACACAACACAATCAAGCCACAACATAGCGGAATCAAGCCACAACACAACAAAATCAAGCCACAACACAACAGAATCAAGCCACAACACAACACAATCAAGCCACAACATAGCGGAATCAAGCCACAACACAACGAAATAAAGCCACAACACAACACAATCAAGCCACAACACAACGAAATAAAGCCACAACACAACATAATCAAGCCACAACACAACATAATCAAGCCACAACACAACACAATCAAGCCACAACATAGCGGAATCAAGCCACAACACAACATAATCAAGCCACAACACAACACAATCAAGCCACAACACAACAAAATCAAGCCACAACATAGCAGAATCAAGACATAACACAAACCAATCAAGCCACAACATAGCAGAATCAAGCCACAACACAACAGAATCAAGCCACAACACAACACAATCAAGCCACAACACAACACAATCAAGCCACAACACAACAAAATCAAGCCACAACATAGCAGAATCAAGACATAACACAAACCAATCAAGCCACAACATAGCGGAATCAAGCCACAACACAAACCAATCAAGCCATAACACAACACAATCAAGCCACAACATAGCGGAATCAAGCCACAACACAACAAAATCAAGCCACAACACAACAGAATCAAGCCACAACACAACACAATCAAGCCACAACATAGCGGAATCAAGCCACAACACAACGAAATAAAGCCACAACACAACACAATCAAGCCACAACACAACGAAATAAAGCCACAACACAACATAATCAAGCCACAACACAACATAATCAAGCCACAACACAACACAATCAAGCCACAACATAGCGGAATCAAGCCACAACACAACATAATCAAGCCACAACACAACATAATCAAGCCACAACACAACATAATCAAGCCACAACACAAACCAATCAAGCCACAACACAAACCAATCAAGCCACAACATAGCAGAATCAAGCCACAACACAACATAATCAAGCCACAACTTAGCAGAATCAAGCCACAACACAACATAATCAAGCCACAACATAGCGGAATCAAGCCACAACACAAACCAATCAAGCCACAACACAACAAAATCAAGGCACAACATAGCAGAATCAAGCCACAACACAACATAATCAAGCCACAACACAACATAATCAAGCCACAACACAACATAATCAAGCCACAACACAACATAATCAACCCACAACATAGCAGAATCAAGCCACAACACAAACCAATCAAGCCACAACACAACAAAATCAAGGCACAACATAGCAGAATCAAGCCACAACACAACATAATCAAGCCACAACACAACATAATCAAGCCACAACACAAACCAATCAAGCCACAACACAAACCAATCAAGCCACAACATAGCAGAATCAAGCCACAACACAACATAATCAAGCCACAACACAAACCAATCAAGCCACAACACAAACCAATCAAGCCACAACACAAACCAATCAAGCCACAACATAGCAGAATCAAGCCACAACACAACATAATCAAGCCACAACACAACACAATCAAGCCACAACACAAACCAATCAAGCCACAACACAAACCAATCAAGCCACAACACAACATAATCAAGCCACAACACAAACCAATCAAGCCACAACACAAACACAAACCAATCAAGCCACAACATAGCAGAATCAAGCCACAACATAGCAGAATCAAGCCACAACACAAACCAATCAAGCCACAACATAGCAGAATCAAGCCACAACACAACATAATCAAGCCACAACACAACACAATCAAGCCACAACACAAACCAATCAAGCCACAACACAAACCAATCAAGCCACAACACAACATAATCAAGCCACAACACAAACCAATCAAGCCACAACACAAACCAATCAAGCCACAACACAAACCAATCAAGCCACAACACAAACCAATCAAGCCACAACACAACATAATCAAGCCACAACACAAACCAATCAAGCCACAACATAGCAGAATCAAGCCACAACACAACATAATCAACCCACAACATAGCAGAATCAAGCCACAACACAAACCAATCAAGCCACAACACAACATAATCAAGCCACAACACAAACCAATCAAGCCACAACACAAACCAATCAAGCCACAACACAAACCAATCAAGCCACAACACAAACCAATCAAGCCACAACACAACATAATCAAGCCACAACACAAACCAATCAAGCCACAACACAAACCAATCAAGCCACAACACAAACCAATCAAGCCACAACACAACACAACATAATCAAGCCACAACACAAACCTATCAAGCCACAACACAACATAATCAAGGCACAACATAGCAGAATCAAGCAACAACACAACATAATCAAGCCACAACACAACATAATCAAGCCACAACACAACATAGCAGAATCAAGCCACAACACAACATAATCAAGCCCCAACATAGCAGAATCAAGCCACAACACAAACCAATCAAGCCACAACACAACAAAATCAAGGCACAACATAGCAGAATCAAGCCACAACACAACATAATCAAGCCACAACACAACACAATCAAGCCACAACACAAACCAATCAAGCCACAACACAAACCAATCAAGCCACAACACAACATAATCAAGCCACAACACAAACCAATCAAGCTACAACACAACATAATCAAGCCACAACACAAACCAATCAAGCCACAACATAGCAGAATCAAGCCACAACACAAACCAATCAAGCCACAACACAACAAAATCAAGGCACAACACAACGAAATAAAGCCACAACACAAACCAATCAAGCCACAACACAACAAAATCAAGGCACAACATAGCAGAATCAAGCCACAACACAACATAATCAAGCCACAACACAACATAATCAAGCCACAACACAACATAATCAAGCCACAACACAACATAATCAAGCCACAACACAAACCAATTAAGCCACAACACAAACCAATCAAGCCACAACATAGCAGAATCAAGCCACAACACAACATAATCAAGCCACAACACAAACCAATCAAGCCACAACACAAACCAATCAAGCCACAACACAACATAATCAAGCCACAACACAAACCAATCAAGCCACAACACAACATAATCAAGCCACAACACAAACCAATCAAGCCACAACACAAACCAATCAAGCCACAACACAACATAATCAAGCCACAACACAAACCAATCAAGCCACAACACAACATAATCAAGCCACAACACAAACCAATCAAGCCACAACACAAACCAATCAAGCCACAACACAACATAATCAAGCCACAACACAAACCAATCAAGCCACAACACAAACCAATCAAGCCACAACACAACATAATCAAGCCACAACACAAACCAATCAAGCTACAACACAACATAATCAAGCCACAACACAAACCAATCAAGCCACAACATAGCAGAATCAAGCCACAACACAACGAAATAAAGCCACAACACAAACCAATCAAGCCACAACATAGCGGAATAAAGCCACAACACTATGCACAATATCTTTATATTTATACCTGTGAATGATTTGACGCGCTACCACGACACATGATGAAGGGAACGTCTGCCAATTCCACCTAGTGGTTAAAACGTTTAATTTGTATTCATTAAAATGACTTTTAACATTTAAAAACAGACATGTTCAAATTCCAAAGCTTGTAGTAGGTTTTTATTGGTAAGACTGACTCACTACAGGTGAACTTATGTTTGCTTTTTTAATTTCATTGTGTTGTGCACTACTGGGCCACCTTAGCCCCCTCTTGCTATGCCCAACAAGCCACTCTCACGCCACTCATCATGTTCTCACAAAGTGAAAAATCCATCATGGAGCAAAGAGGACACTAACAACATATGAAACAGTTTCATATCTAAAATATTGTAATTTTTTAAAGAAGTTTAAACAATAAAAAGCGTCTAGTGTCTCTTTAATGTGTCGTGACAGATCGCTGTAGCTCCTCGTGAAGCGATCATCTCTTCATACTAGTTCATTTATAGCATCAAATAAACATGAATGAACATCAGAAGGAATGTTGTTTCAAGCGCGGAAAGACGTGAGTACACACAATTATTCAAGTTCAAGTTCACCAATGTTAATCTACTAACTCCCCTGACTGCTTTGTCGGACAAAATGGTGTATTCGGGGTTATGATTGGTCAGATCGCCTGTCAATCAAACTGTGAAGGGTCAATTAAGTGTATTTTTTAGTAATAGTATCCTATTATCTTTATATTCTAGGAGATGAATATATCTTTTCCACAGTGGGAACCTCTAAAGCACGACCAGATAAATATCCTCCTCAACCTGCCTGTGGACCAAGTGCAGTTGTAAGTGTACTGTAATCATCACAAAAATTAAGCATATGCAAATGTGATACAGCTCTTTTGAGTGACAACAGTATCATCATTTGTCAGTTGCTGTAGTTAGTAAATCTCCTTTTATTCACACAATATATTTTGGTATTTTTTTTTAATCTAATTTCCATATATGACATGACTTTTACGATATATCGTATTGTCTTGTATTTTCAGACAGTTTGAGGATATACTAAACTTCAAAAAGCACCAAACATGTTTGAAGGAAGCTGCATTGTTGGAATATTTTGTCAATGGATTTTGGTGGGCCAAAGAGATGAACTTCACTTCTCAGCAAATCTCATTCATCATGGCACTTTTGCAGCAAGTACTTGACAACATAAAATGTAAGTGGCGTTCTCTGAAATAAAGTTTAGTTTTCTTTGAAATTCAACCACGCTATTTGCTTTAGGTCTACTATATTTTTGAAAAATACACTCAGCTCTGCATTGATTGAGAACATGGTGTGAATTCACAAAGCATAGCACAGATCTTTTTACCTCATTTGCATAATTATTTTAGCGAACTAGTCACAAGTTTATTAGACTGCAAATAAACACAATGCCTGTTGTGTTTTATTTCAGACAAACAGGCATCATTTGGTGATAATTTCAAAGCATTTACCCAAACAGTGCTTGCCACAAGAAAGTCCCCATCAACAGAAGCTAAAGCTAGTCTTTTTTTCAACACCGATCAAATCAAAGCCATCACAGATTACTTCAAGATCAGGTTTGTCTCACAATGTCACATCCATCCAAGTACACTACTCCTAAATACACTACGATTATGTTTAAGTGCACGTGTTTAATTGTTGAATAAGGATCAGGTCATTCTCAACCCGTCGCACATTATTAATTGATGCAAGATGCTGCATTACCATTAGACAGCCTGCAACAAGCAAAATAGCTTCTTTTATAGACTTTTATGGCTTTCATAATTAATGTTATGCATAATTCATACAGCAACGGATTGTGAAGCATGCAGACTACAGTGGCGAATAACAAGCTGCAAGGAAATCATCTGTCTTTTAGAAAGCAAAAAGTGCAATGGAAGAAACACTGATGCACAGAGCTGAAAAATGACACGCAATATGTTTATTATAGCTGCGCATGATTGATTTCTCTGCTTACCTGAAAGCCTCAGTAACGCTCCATTTACAAGACCTAAATTCAGACTGCTTGTTAGTGGTACATCTCCTTTACTGAGCATGTTCATGTTTTTAAAAGAGTTATTATTCATAGTACATCATCTGAATTTTAATGCAGTATTGCAGTGTGAGACATAATCATAGCAATAAGAGTTGGGATTGTCAAACGCCTAATTATTGACCATAATTGCACATCATAAACTACTGGCACATCAAGGGTTTGAATATTGTCAACAGATGTGACAGTATGCATTTCTTCTCATGTACATGTATGCTTCTCTTATGTGTATGTCTTAAACAGTCTTTTCCAGCACTACCGACTATATGAATTATTGTTCAATCATAGAAGAGAGGAGCAACTCCTGAAAATAGAGGTAAAATAACATGTAATTTACCCATTCTCATGTCGTTCCTAATCTAAATGTGTCAAAATGTGTTACACCAAGTTTTATATCAGCGATGTCATTGGTACCACAATACTCCAAATTCATATTTCAATTGCACAAATGTGATTCAATATCTAAAGAAGAAGGGAACGTTCAGTGGGATTTTCAGTAAATAGTAAATACCAATTATACCTCTGTTAGATAAAAGCATCTTCTAAATGCACAAATGTAAACGCAAACTTCAATTTATTTATTTTTTGCTTGGAATATATCCTGCAACTTATATGGACTATTTTTATAATACAGAGGACTGTTCATGTCCATACATGTCTCCTCCATGCCGTTATCCTCCATTGTGGGAAACAAGCGGTGAAAGGTGGAATTTCCTGATAACTGAACATAAGAATTTTCACAAGACAGCATACATGCACTAAAACAATAAACCCACTAATCTGGAGTGAAGATCTCAAAAAAAGAGCACAGGGCACCGAAATTTTTCTGTAAACTTGCCCAAACTTCTCTCTTTGCCTATATGATCCCCTATCTTCCTACTCCCTGTCCTCTCCACCTGAAAGCCATGGAAGGGAATGTTCAGTTGGATTTCCAGTAAATACCCATTCTGTTGTAAATGGCTTTGGATAAAAGCATCTGCTAAATGCATAAACGTACATGCAAACTTAAATTTAATCTGTTCCTTGCACAAAGCTCCTAATATATTGCACAAGATGTATTGATTATTATTATGATAGTTTTATGATACTTTGTCATTTTTGGAGCTTGACACTGGTTGCTATTCACTTTCATTATTTTGAACATTCCTCTACTTTTTTTTAAATTAAAAAATCATAAGAAAGAATATCAAACAGATTTAAAACAACATGATGGTGAAAAAATAACTGTAACAGTCATGTTTTGTGTCCCACATTTAACAGTACATTAGCGATGTGCTAACGAAACACATTCAGAAAGACAACTTGCAAAGATCACAAAATAAATATAAAACTGGATCATGAATAGTTGGTATCGATCCATCTTTGAGAATCAACTTCTGTGCAAATACTGTTTGCAAAGCAAAGCAGTCTTGTGTAAAATGACTTGCACGTACTGGTATACTGGTATATTTATGGAGACTCACATGTTTACTCTTATAGCCGTTAACTCATCAGTGATAAAGTTTACATGGCTGAGACATATCACAAGCTCAGGAAGGGTCGTTCTTGAATGCTGGTGTCCTGCAGAGTTTTGCTCTGACCCAACTCACCTTCCTTCACTTAGCTTTAGTAATCCTGATGACATTCAAGTGTATTTGATCAAGATTGTAGCTAAACTATGCAGGACATCTGCACTCAAGGACCAGTGTTGCTGGTCAACCGTTGTCGATTGCAAAAACAAGATGTTTCAGAGAACGGCTTACCCAAAAAAAGTTACTGGGTTGTCCCTTTTCACGTTTTCTGGGTTGGTAGAAGCACAGGGGACCTGATTATAGCACTTAAAGATGGAAAAAGTCAGATTTTCATGATATGTCCCCTTTAAAGATTCTCATATGCCGTTCATCCTGGATTTCGATCGTTTGTGAATTACACCTCACAGTGAAGTGTGACAATAAAAATATTTCTACCAGAAAGACTCGGGAGGTAAATTAACTTGCAATGAAATTTATTAACAATCAGCAAGCAAACATTGTAAGATAAAGTTCTTTGGCGTAGGCCCCGTCCGTAGCTTAGATCCTGAGGGTTGCGGACTCTGCATTTCCTGCCTGAAGATGAAGGCAGGGGCGTAGCCGACCCCCGGGAGGTATGGACAGGGACCATCCTGGTGGTGGTGGGGAGGATGGAGGTTAGGTTTCGCGTCAGCATCTGCGAACTCAGACAGGTGTGATGAGTACCGATCTTATATACTACATGTGTTGGATAATGATTGGTTAGATCTAAATTAGTAGTGACGTAACATTTGAGTCTTCCTGACAGAACTTGCGCTAGAGCTTTCATATCTTTTTTGATTTCACTTATTGACTTTTTTTCAGCTTCCATAAATGTTTATTGATAAAATAAGTTGCAAAGTGGACCAAACTTCATACTGCTTGTACGTTATGTTAGATTTATTAGAGAAGAGAGTAACCCATAAAAACAGAGGCTGACCTTTCATGTTTCTTCCTTTTGATAATCAAATTACATCAGTCACACGCGATTAGAAGCCTCTTTCATAATGACAGCTATAAAATCACAGGAGCTCGTCAAGTCTCTGTGCTGTTGGTTGCTGATTGGTATTTCTATCAGATGGATCACCATCTTGTAGTCATCATTGTAATCATAGAATTATCTCATCACTTGTAGCCTAAAATCAGAATATCTTACTGAAAACAAAGGGCTTCATGTCACTGAGTTGTTAGAAATTGCCACAAAAAACTTTGCTTCAATATAACAGTGATGCAAAATCAACATATTTGAATGCTTTGTTTAGTCTCAAACACCAGTTCGACCAGAAAGACTCGGGAGGTAAGATAACGCAACAATGATATTTATTAACAATCAGCAAGCAAATATAGTAAGAAAGTTCTTTGGCGTAGGCCCCGTCCGTAGCTTAGATCCTGAGGGTTGCGGACTCTGCATTTCCTGCCTGAAGATGAAGGCAGGGGCGTAGCCGACCCCCCGGAGGTATGGACAGGGACCATCCTGGTGGTGGTGGGGAGGATGGAGGTAAAGGTTGACGTCAGCATCTGCGAACTCAGACGTGTGTTAGTACCGATCTTATATACTACAAGTGTTGGATAATGATTGGTTAGATCAAAACTAACATTACGTAAACGTAACATTTGAGTCTTCCTGGCAGAACTTGTGCTAGAGCTTTCATTTCAGTCATGTTCAGAGCTTGGTAAATTGTTTTCACATTCCCCAGTATATATTTGTGGTCTATGTTGTATAATCAGTGAACTGTGCTGTGACTCATGTCATATTTAATCATAAAGTAAACGGCTGTTTTCTCACAAGAGTCTGCATACTGTCTTCAGTGCATTGAAGCCTCTTATTAATAAAAAAATGAAGTTAGCACATACAAATATGTCCCAAATAGTTTTTGAGCAAACTTTTTTTGACGCAATTATATGCAAGTTAATTTTTTACATTGTAAAATAAAATCTGCTTTAGCTCCACATTCACATTATATGATTTAGACTGGCTCCAATATAAAGTTTGAAATTCTGCCTCTTGTGTATTGATATGTAAAGCGGTTGCATGCTCAACATGGTCATTTGGAGACTGTAGAATCATTTCCTCATGACTTCCTCAGAGCACTGTTCATGTTCATACATGTCTCCTTCATCCCATTATCCTCCATTGCGGGAAACACTTAAAGTCGACTTTCCCAATAACTGAACATAAGAATTTTCACAAGACAGGGCGCATACATTAAAACAAACTAATCTGGAGAGAAGATCTCAAAGAAAGAGTTTATAGGACACTGGAACGTTTCTATACTTGCCCATCTATGAGCATCTACTTACCCTACCCTACTCCTTTCTAACTGGCTCAAGTCATTGAAAGTTCACTTAGACTTTCTATATGAATGAATAGAGTAGGAGGCACCTTATCGGACATCTTCTGATTTCTGTCTTTCCCTTGAGCAAGTTGAATGAAAGGGACTAAGTAAACAAAATTTTATTATGAGCAAGCAGAAGCGAGGTATCAGTTAAAGGGTTAGTTCACCCAAAAATGAAAGTTCTGTCATCAATTCCTCACTCTCATATCCTTCCATACCCATAAGACTTTCGTTCATCTTTGAAACAAATAAAGATGTTTTTGGTAACACTTTACAATAAGGTTCATTAGTTAATGTATTAACTAACATGAACTAACCATGAGCCACACGTTTGCTACTGTATTTACTAGTTAATGTAAATACAGTTGTTCAGTGTTTGCTCGTGTCAACATGTATTTAATGAAATTTGAGAGATTTGTGTCCATTGAAAGTCTATTCACTCAAAACTCAAACGCTTCGAAATGTTCATAATCCATATGAATCAAGCTGTTTAATCGTCTTCTGAAGAGAGCCAGTGGCTTTATATGATGAACATATTTAATTTAGGTTTTTACTCGTATATAGACACTGATCAGCTATCATATATAATGCATATAAAATCAAATATGGTAATCAGAAGCTCAGCCGCACCTCTTGACATGCGAGAATGAACCTTGTTGGTTCTTGCGCATCAAGCTTGCATGCTTGAACTCAATGTACGTTCGCTTATCGTACATTAGATTTTTACGTTATTTACATTATTGCGGCACCTCTCTTCAAAGTCCATCTGTTTGTCTGCTCTGTTTAGTTTCTGTTTCTATAAAGCCCCTCCTTCCGAAATGCGTTTATGTTCAGATTGGTCTGCTGGAACAGTGTGTTGTGATTGGTCAACCACTTTGAGCGTGTTTCAGAAATGTCACACCCCTTACCATAACACACTACTAATGCAACTCAACCAGGCATTGCTCCTTTTTTGTGGATGCCTTGGTGGGAATTATTTAAATGTGGAATATTGTCACATGTTCACTCCTGGAAGAAAACCCGAGACTACAATGGAGGCGTTTCAGGGAGTTCAGAAACAGTGCTTAATAATGTAGAGAATAACTCCCTAGTGCGCTTTGTAACTTTGCAGACCTTTTTCATGCTCAAAGAGCAACATTAAAGAAATTTGAAGATGTAAAAAATCATCATAGGTTCTCTTTAAATGAAGTGATCTTTACAGAAGTGCAAGTAAAAGACCTACATGCAGTACCATCGCCCTTGCCATTGGATTCCATCATTGGGCCAGTGGTTGTCTTTTCTCTCTCTGAACTTCAATCTGCTTCCCATCTGATTTGCTCATCCATAATTAACAAGTAATGATCGTGCTCAAAAGTACACTTTCAAAATGTTAAGCCAGAGGAATAGAATGAATCATTTTATTCCAATTACATCAATATTTCTGTGTGTACGGTACATCTGTATATCAGAGCTCTGTGACACTGGAAGACTCTTTTACATCAAGCATCAAGGCTCAGATTTGTTTAGCGTCTGAATGGTGCTTTATGCTGGAGAATATAAATAAAGATAGCTGCAGTTGTTCATTTTACAGTGAACATCAAATCCAGAATCTAGGTCACTGATACAATGGAACCGAACACCATGTAACAGAGCCATTTTATTGGTTTTGAAAGGGACTTCAAAGCACATCTTGAATATTAATGTACTTGTTTTTTCCCTTCAAATTGGAACCAGTTTATGGAATCAAGATGTTTTACAAATAATACAAAAAGCAAAACAGGACAATGAATTGCAGCAGGCATTCTATTTTTACTCCTATTAATATGATACTGTTGACGTTAATTTGTTTATTGCTTGGACGGAACACGCATGAATCATGTCATTGGGAATAATGGGAAACAATGCAGTAATAAAAGAGCATTGTTCTACTCCCCTGCCTCAATTTGGAATTGTAATTATGTTCAGTATACAAACCACAAGGCTCTTTGTTTTTGTTAGTGTACTTCTGGATTCTGGGTGAAGGGCCTCCTGCCAAAATGAACAGTATAATGTCCCAGCCAAATGAAGAGAAAATGTAACTCAGCTGTTAATGCAGGCCTAAATCTTTTCAGATACACCACAAAACATTAAGACTGTACACTATGCCACTTATTAAAGGTGCACTATGTAGTTTTTCGTCAGCTAGAGGTCGCCTGTTCAAAGCAAAGGTGTAGCTCGATGATGCCAAGGTTGAGCGAGGAATCTTGGGACGTGTGGTCTTCTCATTTTGATGCAGTTCATAAAGGGATCGTAAAGCTAAGTTTGCTTGACGTTTGCGAGAACCAATGAGATTTATTCCAATGAGGTTATGATCGATGATCAATGTTTATATGTGAATAAAAGCCTAAATTAAACAACCTGATCTGTTCATCATATAAAGCAATGGCGTCTCAGATTTCATTTCAGAATTTCTTAATTTGCATTCAGAAGACGCACGACATGAGGGTGAGTAATTAATGACAATGTAACACAGTTTGTAAGAACGGGAAGAAGGAGGCGGGAACCGGCGAACATTCAGCGTAACTTAATAAAATAAACAAACAACAAAACAAAAGTAAAAGGGTGGTAATTCCTCACAGCGACTGCCACCCACACAAACATAAAATCCAGGCCCGGTCCTCTCTCATCCCTCACTATCGTCGCTCCTCTTTTATGCTTCCGGAGCTCCTTCGTGAGAGACACGAGACCGGTGCATCGAGCAGCTGACGCTCATTAGCAATCACGTCACCGGCCTTGCGTCGTTCCCTCACGGCTCTCGCCCGCCCTGCTCGTCACAGACAGAATTGTGATTTTTTTTGGTGAACTAACCCTTTAAGACTAAAGTCCTCTGACTCCTTGTGTATCTGAGCATGACACGAGAGACTAAAAGTAGTGCTGGTTTTAGGCATCCGGATGACCAAACTGATACAGCGCTATGGATGATAGTGAATATTAGGAAATATCTGAATCTGAATATCTAAATATAATTTGAAAATGAATATTTAATGCTCGTTTAGTTATTTACCGGAACATGAACACTCTGCTTTAGGGCAGCAACTTCCGATTATTTTGATAATCGATTAATCTTGCGTCTATTTCTTCAAATAACCGATTAATCAGATGGGGGTAAAGATACATTTGAATCAATTACTCACAGAATTGTTATTCCACATCCTGTCCAATGTCATCCAACAAACAATGTGCAATTTGAAACCAATGAAAACAAATAGAGTAAATGTATCTACTGCATATAGGCTATGTGCAATCAAACATTATGTCCAAAAACTGATTGCTTATCATTTGAAAGTAGAAGTTAAATCATTCAATTAAAAAGGATAATAAAGAAAAAAAGCACAGACTGCAGGGTCAGTCACACAACACCATTATCAGCTAAAAGCAGAAAACGTATTATGCCTTTTGGCTGTTCATTTGCACGAAAACATTGTTTCAAACATTGGAGGGTTTGAAAACGCAAGCTTTTTAAAATAGGTTTCAAAGTGCAAGTTTTTTGAAAACTATACCTATATTGTTCCTGTGTAAACTACATAAACAGAGAAAAAAAAAACAGACGTCATGCGCATGAGTATTACATTTTCAGACTGTAGTCACATAGTTTTTATTACTGGCCTGGCATGAATAATACAGCATTTTTAGTCGTTTTCGAATCCATGTGAACGGTCATAATTTTGACAACGTTTTGTCTGTACGCAAAGGAAAGAAGTTTTAATTTTTAGTACATCATTGCCATGTAAACATACCCTAAATGGTAACATATTCACTCATCTAAACATTGGCCTATTGTATTTTCTCCATTTTAGAAGTGCCTTCCTGTTACTACTCTTACTTTTGTTACATTCAGATTTTTAAACATAGATTTATTGTCTTTACATGTGGAAGAATTTGTTCGACACGCATGCGCTCACTGGCGCTCGCACACTGAAGTCTGTGAAGTTTAACCCAAGACTTTAGATAACGGAGACGAGTCTTTATGCAAAATGGAAATACTCTGTAACATTTACAAATAAGGTTTCAAGCATGAAATGTAAATTATGCACTGAGGAAAGCGCATTCTCGTGTTTAGGACAACTTGGGTTTTGAACCTCATCCACAGAAACTCACAGTTTTGTCCACTCAAATGCTTTATTCACTACTTTAAAGTCATGTGACTGACTGATGTTGTTCATGAACATATGCGAATATTATTAATTAGTTACTGCTTTATTTCAGGATTATGTTGGGGTTTCTTTGCAATAAAGACCGATCCACTACAGTTTCCTTCTTAAAATTGCAAAAACGTCTCAGGTTACGAATGTAACCATAGTTCCCTGAGAACAGGGAACGAGACGTTGCGTCATACAACGCTAGGGGAACCGCCTCTAGCGTTGTATGACGCAACTCGAAGTTCCCTTTCGAAAGGGAAATAGTCTTTTTTAGATTTTAATGGATTTTGGTCTGTTGTTTCAGGAATGCATTGAGTTGATCCCAGGTGACTTTGCCGCCCCGCTGGAAGAGGGCATGCCCGCTGATCTGTACTTCCGTTATGTGGCTCCCCCACACGTCCAAACACCTGAAATGGTAAAATGTCGTCTTTCCCGCCATGCAATAATTCGCTATCCAAAACTGTTCTAATGGATTTGGCTCACAGTAAATGTTGTATTCTTTTTGTGGTTCAGTCTTTGCTTGGAATTACCCTTTCAGAGAAGATGCGTTTCACATGTTTCTCATTTTCAGAGGAAACGCAAATCCGCTTCCAAGTATGACTAACCTTTTTCCTTAACAGACACTGTGCTGTACAGCTGGAGAACATAGACTGTACTGAGCAGAGGGAATCGTATATTATAGCGGGAGGATTACATCATTGCTCGATTTCTATCTTTACATTTTTTTCAGAGTTTTCTTTTGCAACTTTTTCTGTATTCATGTATTTTTAATGGTTTATTTGTTGAGTACAAATAATAATATATAAATGTCTATATAAATCTATTTATCTATTCCACTTTTCCACGGTCATAGAAAATCTTGAAATAGCAGGGATTTCCAGGACTGGAAAGAAGTCATGAAAATAATAATATCATAAAAGTTTATGTCAGCTTTCCTTTGACTTTACAAATCCTTCTTTTCATCCCTTAATATGTAATGGCCACTTTTCACGATTCACTCAATTACAGATATTAAAATTAAGTTCCAATATCCTGTTTTTGTTGAACACATGTCAGATTGCTGGAGTAAAATGACTGCATACACTATATTGCATATTTTAGAATGTTTTAAGTTAGAAGTTGCACTTTGTGTGTGCAACCGCTATAAAATTATTATTATTTATTCAAATTATAATATAAAAAAAAAATCCTTATCCCAGAAAACTCATTCGTCAAGGCGTGGGAACTCAACTGCAGAATCTGCGCAGTGTGCCATATCCTGAAAGTGTGTGCTGTTCAGAAAATGGCCACATGTTGGTGCTGTGCTACTTATTATGTTTTTATGATTTTCCACACAAGATACTTCACTTCTGCCTTCCTAGATTAAAAAGCTAAGAAAAATAAGATCCTTTTTATGTCAATATCTAATAGGATTTATATTTAATGAATCATTCTACGCCATATATTTTAAAATAAGGTCAAAACCTAAACTTTTACCTATTTTTTTTTTTTATTGTACTCATTCATTTTGTCTTGTAATCAATAACCTGGATTTGCCATCACCATTTACCTGCAGAATGCCAGATGTGTCTAAAAGGATAGGTCAGCCCAAACCGTCATTTATTTACTCACCTTCGTATCATTCTAAACCTGTGTGCTGTTTCCTTTGGAGACACAAAAGACGAATTTTGAGAATCTTTATACTGCTCTTTTCCATACAATATTTACACTATGTACTGTATAGGCCTGTCGCGATTATTGATTAATCATCTGATCGTGGTTACTCAATCTAATCGTTTTTATTTGAAATAGCAATAATTGTGCAGTTTAAATTTGTATCACATTTTACCAAAGAATAGAAATAAACATGGTTGTCCTTCATATACGTAATGAATATATGTGTGTGTACTATGTATATTTATTATGTATATATAAATTCACACACATACATGTCTTTATTTAAGCAATATTTACATTTATATATAATTTATATATAAATATATTTTATACATGAATGCGTGTTTATTTATATATACATAATAGATATACTCACTTTTATTTTGGATGCGATTCATCGTTTGACAGCACTTTTTTATTAGATTATATTATGTTAATTTTTTTAATCTTTTGGGCCTATTTTATTATAATTTCTTTATTATATATAATTTCAAGGAAATGACACATTGGGCTTACATTAGGCTTTTATGCGACAAAGCTGTTAAATATGTATGACAATTAAACGTCAGCACAAAATTCAATTAAATGTGCAGCGTGATAATGCTTTATAAAGTCTGTTTCCTTTCCATTGATGAAATATTTTGTGTTTGGAATGACATGAATAAATAATGATAGAATTTTCATTTATGGTTGAATTATTTCTTTAAATGACCTTACAGGGCACGGAGGAATCTCACGAGGAGAATATGGAAGAACCTGGAAAAGCTGAGCTGGAAGAAAGTCCCGAGGATCACATGGGCTTCAGTGTGGAAGACGTTCAAGAGGTGTTGAGGGAAATAACCCAGGAGATGTTAGCAAAACTGCAGGTATACACCCTTGAGCAAATAAAAAGCCTTTTAGAACAACAGCCTGTTTATCAGAAATAATAAACTGATTACTACCAACACACACACACACACAGAGAGAGAGAGAGAGAGAAATCATTTTTCATTCTCATAAGTCAGTTTCCACAAGAATCGCATTCATGGCTTGAGGGCAGGAATATCACAGATAGCATTAATAAAACATCTTAAAAGGCAAATAATGAATAACAGACTACGTATCGAAACAGCATTTCTGAAAATATCACGGTTCCGCTCATGTACTCCCACAAACCTCCACCCACAGTGTGATTATGCCAAGAAAAAAAAGAATCCTAAATTAAAACCTGAATAACGCTCTCCTGCATAATATCATTGGTATTCTCTGCATAACCTAAAGTACATTAGACAGCTGCTGGCAGATATCGTGATTAATTTTACGCTAGACTTAAGGTGGAATTGAATTACCGTGACTGCCTCGATTGCACAAAACAACCAGGGAGATTGCTAAATTGTGTCATCTCTATCGCAAGTTTTTACACGCCGAATGTTTGGGAGGTTTGGGGCGGCGAAGCCTGCCGTGGGCCGTGCCGTCAAAACCTGAACAGAAGGGGCTTGAAAGACAAGTCATTTTTCACTTTGATAGGATTAATGATTATGAGGGTCATTCAATTCTCCTGCCATGTTCCATGAAGACCTTTGTCGTCTCTGTGACAAGCCTTTATTTCAAATGGCAAACGCTCTGTAATTTGAGAGCCCATTTGTTGTGGCTTGTGTGTGCATCTTACATCTGAGTGATACGCTGTAGAGCCGCCGCTATTTCCATCAATTCTCCTGGGCTTTTCCTCTCCTTTTAATGTCAGCGGAAGGTCAATTACATATATCACTTTGCTAAATATAACCTTATGCAAAGTGATTGATACTGCTTCAATAGATTCTATTGTGATGGTTTTTTTCTATGCTAATTGTAACCAGTATGGCTCAGGGGGAGCGTACAAAGTCACAGTGAAGCATTGAGTTTTAAGTGTTTGCTACATCCATATTTATTTCTTTCCGTATGCTTTTTTTTTTTTTTTTTTTTCCTTGAATATTATTCTTGTTTCAAGAGTTCCCAGGAATGCCATGACTCTGTGGATCTCATCATACCTAATATGGTAGAAACACTGAAAATTACAAATGCTGGAATTACTGAGAATGACTTCCTTACCAATAACATTACCATTCCAGATGTGGACCAGAGGCATTCAGTATGGCTTTGTGCTGTACGGGGAACTTCCCTGTACAGATTGCGTTGTGTATTTTTCATTTAAAGCTGGAACATACCAATGCGTACAAATATGCACAAGTACAATAGATTGTTTTACAGTGAATGTTGTGAACTTTTCATCACAATTATAGATTAAAAATCAATTGTTTTAGGACTGTTATGTTTTTGTGACATTGTGACATTATATATTCTCTGTGCATTTTATTTTTTAATCTATTTTGTAACACTCACTATTCTCAAAGGTTATTAAGTGGAATTTAGTATGAGCCAATTTTTTGGACTTATATTCCACTATATGTATACTAAGCCTATTCTCTGTTCTGTAATATTTGCTGGGCATTTTATTCATGATTATTTTTTAAATGAATTAATTCATGTTTATTCTTCTCAAATGTGATCATCATCACTGTAATACAATAATATAATATACAATACAATAATACTATAACAATATAGTATTTTTTGTGTAAAATTAGCACCATAAAATAAAATACTTTAAAATATACTATAAAAAGTGGAATTTAGTATAAGTATGTGTGTGTGAAATTGGCACCAATTAAATGCCATAAAATTAATTACTACTTTGGTGGGGGTTTTTTTTTGTTTGTTTTTTTTTTTTGGGGGGGGGGGGGGGTGCATTATACTAATGAGATGTTTTTTCATAATTATAATGAGAATTATTGGGGGGGGGGGGCAGATGTACTGAAATATCATGAAAATAATGTCACAATAGTCCAATAGACTTCACTTTTTGAAGCAAAATAGATTTTTTTTTTCCTGTTGCTTGTGGGCTGAAATATGACCCCCACCCCGAGATTCACTCATCTAACTGTAATCTCCACCCTGGATCAGTTTGGCGTTTTTATGGATGTACAAATTCTTGTGTGTTCAACAGGCCGACTTCACAGAGAAACTGCGAGTTCATGAGGAGACCTACATCTCGAGGTTAGAACGACTTCAAAAAGGGTCTTCCAAATAGCACTGATGAGATGCCAAGAGGATTTCCCACCAGTATTTATTAATTCAAGTCCTAAAATAAAAAGAATATGGCACTCGCGGTTCATTCAGCCGAATACTCTACTAATTTACTGTAAAATTTATTCACTCAGGTTTCACTTATGTCAAGCAAAATTGCTTCATCAGTTTGTACAATGTTGATAATAGATTAAATAAATGTCTTTTTGGTGACATTCTTGATTAATTCAGCACGATAAAATGATGAATATGAAACTCAGGATCATATTCATGGAAGTCAAAAAGGGAACAGAATATCTAATTAAGTTGTTTGTATAAGGTTTTTGTGGCATCTTCCCCACAAGTCATTAGCTGTCTGAAAGTAGCCCAGCACTATGGCAACGCTGCGTAACTCAGCCTAAATAGCTGAGTTGCCATATAAAGTGATGTATTATTAAAGCTGAATAGTGACTTTTCCACTGCATTTGAGAAAACCCACATACAACTATAAATATAACCGGCAGTACATATGAAAGAATGCCGATCACTTTCTATCTCTCTGCTCTTACTCGCAAAGCACAATATTTCACATCACAGTTTATTATTGTTGAATTTTTCATTTGGTTCATGTCATACCTATTATTAAAGGTCTCAGTAAACATTCATACTTCTACTCAAGCAGATTGTGATTGATGGAAAAAAACTCGTCCGTTTAATCTGAGCAGTATCAAATTACAGCAATATTCTTCCATGCCTCTGTGTTTTTTTTTACGGCCTGTTGATTTAGCTCTTCATTAGCCTTTCCGCTCTAGTGTTGACATGTTGCGGTGAAGTTAGCTGCTTACACGGGATGCCTTGAGAACATGTTCAAACAGTTTTGTTTTGGAGCCATTCTTTTAGTTCCCAAACTGATTGATAGAGTAATTCCTGAGCCAAGAGCTGGATGACCTTTCAGCTCATAGACAACAACAGTCCCTCTACTGGCCAATGCGGTGCATTAAACAATTACGTGTAGGATTTACTTTGAAACTGTTTTAACCCTTAAACACATACCTTGCGACCTGGGACTTCTTTTACTCCCTTCCCCCCAAAAATTGATTTTTTAAAATCAGCCCTACTTAGTGTTCCTTCATCTATTCATTATAACAGTATTCATTACTGTTTTCTGTTTTTTTTTTCTTTCTAAAAAGCCAATAGGGTCGCTAGCTACCAAAGGTATCGAATAGTGTAAGTATATTTTTTCTTTGCAACTTCAATTGACCCCCTTTAGTTACTGTTGCTATGTCCGACAAGTCATGCGCTCTTACGCCACACATCATGTTCTCACGAAGTGAAAAATCCATCACGGAGCAAAGAGGACACTGACAACATATGAAACAGTTTCATATTTAAAATATTGTAATTTTTTTAAGAAGTTTAACCAATAAAAAGCGTATAGTGTCTCTTTAATGTGTCGTGACAGATCGCTGTAGCTCCTCGTGAACCGATCATCTCTAGTTCATTTAAAGCATCAACTTAAACAAACATCAGAAGGACTGTTGTTTCAAGCGCGGAAAGACGTGAGGGCACACAATTTTTCAAGTTCAAGTTCACCAACGTTAATCTACTCACTCCCCTGACTGCATTGTCGCACAAAAAGGCGGATTCAGGGTTATGATTGGTCAGATCGCCTGTCAATCAAACTGTCCGCAAAGGGTCAATTGAATCTAGGATAACTCAATAAGTGCAATTCATCTTTACTCCTCTGATATGTCTGATATGTCCAATGTGTGATACACAATGAAACCAATCTTTTAAATATTTGTATACTCTTCACCTAGTATTACCTGTGACGACTAAAAATTGCAAGTGGTAGATCATGGTTGTAACACAAATTGAATGTGATTGGCAATTTAAAATATAATTTACGGAGCCCCGCACATGACATGCAAGAAAAAAAAGTAAATCATTTGCACGATTTACTATTTCGTTCGCATGATTTATAAATCGAGGGAATTAATTAGTAAGTCATGCCCAAGATTTATCCTACAATTTTTTTCCTGCATCTTATGTGCGGGGTTCCATAATAATTAATCATTAATTTGATATATTTTATATATTATATTGATATATTTGATATAGTCCTACTTCCTGTTTCAACATTAAAGTGATAGTTCACCCCAAAAAGAAAATTCATTATTTACTCTGCCTCAAGTTGTATTCATTTCTTTCTTGTGGTGAATACAAAAAAAAGATATTATGAAGAATGTTGGTAACCATACAGTTTCTGGTCCCCTTTGACTTGTTTTAAACTATGGAAGTTAATGGGGACCAGAAACGGTTTGGTTACCAACATTCAACATACGTTCAACAGAAGAACAACTTGAAGGTAAGTAGATAATGACATAATTGTATTTTTTGTGCGTGTACTATCCCTTTAAATATGTAAAAATAGGATAATTCTGACAATTTCATGAGGTCTTTAACTAATAAATTACTTTATTATTTAATATTAAAACTTTATTAATTACTGATGATTTAAACTAATTGAAGTATTATTATACAGTGCTTAATATATTTTTATTATTATTATTATTATTTACTGATGGGTAAAGATAATGTTAATAACAGGATATATTTGGGAATATGAGGTTTTAATGTCATTAATGAACCGTTTCAGGACTTTTTTTTTGCGTGACTGTGTTCCTTGGTCCTTTTAATCTTGGGATGGTGTCACCTTAAATAAGAATAAATAATTCTTACTGTATGTCTGTTACAAGATGTGTCGCTTTTTTATTGCAGTTCTTGTCTCCAGCGGATGCAGGGACAGCTTTCATTTGCAATCTGCGCAAGATCTAAATACATTAAAAGCTTTGGTTTTACAAAATCAAGCTAATTAGAAACGAGGATACAGTTGCAGCCAAACTATTGTGTATCTTTGCGAAGTGATTAAAAACATTCCCGAACATTTGATGATGTGATGATTTATAGCTTTAATCATCCCCAAAATAGCTGGAAGGAGCCTGATGTGCTGGCAGCAGATTTTTTTCCATGGTACTTATTTCACAACAAACCCACTTCAAGCATAAGAAAGCTTTCCTGTTGACGCATTGTAACATCATGCTTTGCGCTTTATTAAATTAAGCAGTGCATAAATGGAGGACAATAACATGCGCAGATGGGCTCTGGGCTTCCAGTTATTCATCTTGTTTTGCTCACTATTGAATTCGTCATGCTGTGGCAGCACCAAAACACTTTTCCTACTTCTGCCCGAATCTGGAATATCCCCCCTTCGCTTTTCCAGGCTGATCTCATTGGGAGTGCTTTTAATTGAGATCAAATGCTTTTCTGAACACTTTCTTTGCACATGGCTGCATAGCTGTGGTGCCCTGTGAAACCTAATCGGCCTGTTTCTCAAGCGCTCAGACGTGACTTGGTCACAATGACAGGCTCAGGTTTGCCTACAGAATAAGGCTTGGTAAAAAAAAATGAGATGAATTCGCCATACCCAAAATAAAGGTTCTTTATAAACGTTTCTGAGAGGTTGTTTTAATCCCCCATAGAAAGCAATAACAAATTCAAAGTCCAGAAAAGTAGTGAAGACGTCGTAAAAATAGTCCACGTGACTACGTGGTTCAACCCTAATATTATGAAGCAACGAGAATACTTTTTGTGCGCAAAAACAAAACAAAAAATAACGACTTTATTCAACAATTTCATCTCTCTCATCAGTATGCCTAGGTTGTATAGAAAGTGCATACGCGAGAACTAGGGCTTCCTCCGACTAAAGCTTTTTCTATTCAAATAGTGGTCATTCATTTAAGAGATTAGTCGACTAATCTCGCTTTTATATTAATAATCCATAAATCATAATAACCAGCTTTTAATTGCCTATTTATATATATATATATAAAACATAGCCTAATCAGCACTCAGGCTTTCCAAAGTGTTGTCACATCCACGGACCGTTGGCTGAACGTCTGAAGCATATGGCACACTTATCTGGAAACACCTCAGGAGTTTCGAAGTCATCATCTGGTTGGTTGAATTCTACAGGATGTCTGGGAGACGTGTGTCACGTTCATTAATGGTTCGCCTGGAAACAAATGGCGTGATGCCAAACCCCCTTCTGGAAGAAGAATTCCGTCGTGTTTACGACTGTGACAATGAGCGCTTAGGATCGACTAAACGCTGCATTTTCAGAAGTATGCACTTCGGATTCTAACCTGAAAAAGTAGACCATCCAGGTGTCTTTGGAATACTCGTTTCGAAATATGAGTTTGGGACACACTAATTCTAATTTCGAATGCTAATTAGGGCGGATAGTATGCGAATTGGGAGTTTTTCGCCCTTCCGCCAACGTCACGCGTGACTTTTTCAACGTGATTACGCAATGCGTGGCTGATCGCAGAGCTAGTGCAAGATGAGCAATTGTGGTTAAAAATTTTAGAAATTGACAGATTGTTTCACTGGATAAGACCTTTATTCCTCGTCTGGAGCCCTTTGAAGCTGCATTGAAACTGCAATTTGGACCTTCGACCTGTTGGTATCCGTTGAAGTCCACTATATAGAGAAATATCCTGGAATGCTTCCCTCAAAAAGCATCATTTCTTTTTTCGATTGAAGAAAGAAAGACATGAACATCTTGGATGACATGGGGGTGAGTAAATTATCAGGAAATTTGAATTCCGAAGTGTGAAATTTGTTTCAAAGTAAATCCTGCACCAGTTTTTATTTTTAAAGTGTGGAAAGCAGAAATGACAAGCTTATTGTTTTATAAAAGCATTTACATTAATTCTTCTGTGTGTTATTTGAGGCACACTTTTAGGCATTTCATTGTCATGGCAACAGTGGTTTGAAATTTACATCCATTGTAAAGGCCTTAATGTAACCCAGATTTTTTATGGTAATTACACCACTACTGCTTAATTCATACTAAACCTGTAATATTCTCTTAAAGTGATAGTTCACCTAAAAATTCATGTTGTTGTGTGGACTTTTCATATAATAAGTCGTACAATAGCTTTGTGTCACAGTCACTATTTGTCTGCATCTATTCAGTCAGGTTTGGTCACGTCACATTGATAGCGCGGCATCACTGTTATGAAACCTGAAGCGATGGAAAAAATGAGATTGCAGGTGTGACATGATGGTGAGTAAATTACAACAAAACTGTTATTTTTGAGTGAACAATTCCTTTCACATGGACTCTTGCTTTAAGGAAGTATCTTAAAAGAAGTGGAGAAACCGTAGTTCCCATTTATGCTTTCTGATGATTTCAATTATCTGCCAATCTTAATATAACACAGCCCTGAGAACTAAATTGAATTTTTTTCCCCCCTTTTCCTTTGCCACAGAAATTATATGAGATGTGAAAAAGACCAAGCTGTGTGTTGAAGGCAGCTGTCATTATCCTTTTTTGCGCTGCTGTCAGGGCTGGATAGTTTTGGCATAAAACTCTTCAGGCGATGTAATATACGTAGCAATTTCGCTGCATTACAGAGAAAAGAGACAAAGTAAAACATTTTTACAAGTTAAAAGGATAAATTAGGATGGAAATGATTTAAGAGCCAACATTTGGTCTTAGTCCTGGGACCAGATGTTCGTTTTTTCTTCCAGTGGAAGAAAGTTATGGGGGTTATCCAGAATGCTTGACTGGTAGCCTCTTGGCTTTCCACACATTCCTAAATTGCCATGTAATTTAAGACCTTGTTTTCACTGCAAAATAGCGCGACACGTTCAATTCGGTGCGGTTACAGTCGTGTTACAGAACTCAAAAATAATGTTTGCATTGTTCGAGGAAACCAGGCGCGATTGCTGTTCTGCGCTGGTAATAAATGTGGTGGATTGCTCTGTTGTGCAGTAAAATTCTTTTAAAGCAAACAGGTTTAGTGCTTTGCCTAGATTGTTTTGTCAGGCCTATACCCATGCAAATGTTTAAGAGCGCTCAGCCTTGTTTGCATTAAGCTCATGACATTTCAACCGCTTTTCCTCGTATCATTTACATAAGAATCGTTCCTCTTTAGAAACCCGAGACTTAAACATGAACAATATGGTTCCTCTTTGTTTCAACAGAACTCAATAATAACAGCCCATTATCTTCAAGTGTAGTTTATATTCATTTGGAGTCCTGGTGGGCGCCATTAATGTTGCTTACATAATGAAATTCATCGAGTCTTTTGGGCGCATTGTATAAATCATTAATTTCTCACTACAGGGCAAGTAAATCAACCCCACCCTCTCGTTTCATTTGAAAAGAATCATTTTCTTGCTTTAGAGTCATCTTATCTGGAGAGATACTGTATGTTTACCTGCACCAGTTTCAAGTGAAATAGGAAAAAGAAAGAGAATAGTTGCAAAGGTCAGGTTTTATTGACAGAGCGCTTTCAATCGCTATCAAAGGAATGTTTGTGTCACGCACGACGTGAAATGCACCGGCGGCGCACATATAAAATGTCATATTTCATAGTTGGCTGATGTTCTGAAGTTGTAGCTGGACGAATTATTTGATTCAACTTATTCTATGGGTATCAGATGGAAGGTCGGGATCTTGCGAGAAGCACTTAGTGTCATAGATAAGATAAACTAACTTCATTGTGATTGTGTCTGCCCAATAGGTGTGATACCTCTATCAAAGGCTAGATTGTACACTTAATACTTTATGTTTCCAGTCAATAAAGCCGGCACCTATAAAAAAGGTCACTGCAGTACGATTCTGTGGCTTTACGGGAGCTGCGTCATGGCCACAGTTCTGTGGAACACATCGTTTATATGACTGCTCTTGGCAAATACGTTAAACCGATGGTTCTCAACCAGGCGGCCCGGGCCCACTAGAGGGCCACAACAAACTTCCAAGATGAAACAACTATTTAAAATAAGACAATCAAGCATTAAAATAAGCTAAATATTTCCTAGTATTTGGTTATTTTTATAATAAATATACAACTTTCAAGTTATGAATTTTTTTTTTTGGCAGAAATTGTAAAATATTGTTGTGGACAATGAAGTCAAAAAGGTTGAGATCCACCGTGTTAAACCAGACCCCCTACACACACACACACACACACACACACACACAAACAGGTTTGTTTTGCTATCTTAGTGAGGACATTCCATAGGCGTAATGGTTTTTATACTGTACAAACTGTACATTCTCTCCACCTACACTAACAATACTTCTAAACCTACCCATCACAGAAAACATTCTGCATTTTTACATTTTTAATAAAGCATTTTTTAGTATGTTTTAGAGCTATTTTAAATATGAGGACTCATGAAATGTCTATGTCGTAATACCAGTGTATACCCATGTCATTACACAAAATTGTGTCCTCATAAATCATAAAAATGCACGCGCACACACACACACACTCAAAGCAAACACTATAAATGATAATGTAAGTTGTCACAGTGAACAGCCTTAATGGAAAGATTTAAGCAAATTATGAATGAAAGAAATGGTATAAAACAAATAAAAGAAATCCTATTATTGAAATTATATATATATATATATATATATATATATATATATATATATATATATACACACATAATATAAGAAAAAATTTAAGTATGTGTGCATAAATAAACAGAAGTATAAATAATAATAGAAATTTAATAATAATGATAAAATTCATAAATAGTATTATTTATTATGTTAATGATATTATTATAAATGATCATTTAATTGTACATAAAAATGTTAAAACATCAAATAAAAATAAAATATAATTCAAAAATATATAGTAGTGAACTATTATAGTGAATAAATGATAGTAAAAAAAATTCTTATGGTTTGTATATATATATATATATATATATATATACACAAACCGTAAAATAAAATGTCATAATTTAAAATGTATGTTTGGATGAATAATAATAAAATTAATAAATGATAATTTAATAGATAAAAAATATTAAAACATCATGATGATGAAACTTATTTTAGTTTGCACCGCAGAATTCATAAAAAATAAAAATAGATAATTTGTAAATACTTTTTATAAAATTTGTGAAATTTGACTTTTGACTCAAAACCTATTTGTGGACATAAAACAACTAGTCTCAGCCTGTATTCATGTGTTCAGATGTAGTGCTCATGTTCTAATCAGCGTTAAGATCAGACTCAGAATGACACTGTCGGCTGTCGGAAGGGACTCGGGAGAGCGGTTTGAAGTTTTTTCATGCGTGTTGCAACCACTGACTTTGTATATGAGTGGGTGTTTGTTCATGTCACAACCAACAACGATAATGAGAAATATTTGCCTTTATACAAACTGGTATTAGCAGCACCTCAAACGGGTTAGAAGAGACTGACATGAAACACGATAAGTACGTGCATTATAATTGAATGTGAAATTTTACACCGCCTTCGATAACAAGTCCCACCACTGCTGGTTCCTCTGCTGTTTCAAGGCTCCCACATTTTGTTTAATCCATTCTGGGTATGATAAAGTTAAGGTTCATATAATGCAAAGCAGCGTTTTGCTTCAGTGACAGATGAAACGTGTTGTATAACAGGCTGAATAATGCATTTTTAATATCACTCCTTAAAGCATAGGAGCTCCATTGTAATGAGTTGCATTATTATATGCAGGAGTGTGAATTATGCAAAACCTTCAGTATTATATGAACGGTATGGTAATGGCTGTATCCAGTGGCCCCGGCATTAACGCATTCTCCCCACGCTCAGAATATGATAGCGTTCGATCATTCGCAGCCATAACTTAAAAAATAAAACAACGTCTCCAATTAGTTGCCTTTCAAAACCTGGGCCTTTATGCAGTAATGCAGTAAAAGCCATTATGTGCCTGGATGATAGAAAGCAAGTGCTGCTGGAGGAACAGACATGGATATTGATCTAATATTATCAGCCCAGTGTCATATTCCCTAAGGCACAAATTGATGCTTGCCAGCAAAAGCATTTTTTTTTAAATGCAGTAAACTGAGATGAACGCAGGGGGCGCTAGTCTTTTGGAACAATCTCTCTTAAAGTCGGCATGAAGCATAAGTAGCTTCTTTTCTCATTGTGACATACAGAATAATTGAGTGAAACGGCTTCTCGAACAAGAAAAAATGTAGCGCGGGACTTGATTTTTTCCGTCGTGAATTGATTGGATGGTTGTGGTTTGCTATTGCTGTGATCTCATGTGAGTGACAGGTTGTCCCGCCCGTAAATCAGGATTGCAAAAGGTTTTTTGGTCGAACAGCGAATATCAAAATGTTTGAGATGGCCAATCAAATGAAAGAAGGTGGCTTTTATCAATTTTAAAGGGTTAGTTCATCCAAAAATGAATTTCAAACCCTTAAAACATTCATTCGTCTTCGGAACATAAATTAAGATATTTTTGATGAAATCTGAGAACTCTCTGACTCCTTTAGACAGCAATTTAATTACCACTTTCAAGGCACAGAAAGGTATTAAAGACATCGTGAAAATAATCCACGTGACTACAGTGGTTCAACTTTAATTTGATGAAGCGACGAGAACACTTTTTGTGTGCAAAAACAAAACAAAATGAACAACTTTATTCAACAGTTTCTTTTCCACGTCATTCTCCTACGCTTACGTTCAGCGCTTCGAGGTTCTACGTCAGAACCCGTGGCTCAGTATTGAGAAGCATGACGTATGCATTTGATGCTGACGCAGGAGCCGGCCAATAATAATCGCCGTTCTGACGTAAAACCCGGAAGCACTGCACTGTGTTTCCAATGTAAACAGCATAGGAGAATGGTGGTGGGAGTTGGGTTATTTATATTTTAGGGGCTCTATGTTATAACCGAGCCCCTAGTCGGAGTTTTTTATGGCGACCATTGGCGACACATCATGCAGACGTGTATCGCGTTCATTTCGTTAAAAATATTCACAAACTTGTTAACTATATCACGAATTATAGTCAAATATGTGGAAGTGAATGCGTTTTGTCATTTACACACCTTTATAATGATCATGTTAGTTGATATAATGCGCAATGACTTTGCACCGCAATCACGTAAATCATCCATTTTTCCCGAAATACATAAAAGAAAGTGGGTGGTGAACTGGGAGAAGAATAGAATAAACTTTGTTTCATGCACAATGTATCTCATATGAATAAAACACTTTGTAAAATTCATCAAGTGGATGGAATTTGAACGTTTTTATATCTTAAACCTCAAATGAACATTATGTGGTTGAAAACGCTTTAATTAATTGTGATATATGAAAAGCGCTGAACGTGTCCACTTTGGCTCAACCCCAGCCAAAACGTGAAAACACATTTGAGTTTTGCAGTGACGTTTCGGGGGTGGAGCGGGGACAAACTGAAACTGCATAAATCAGATCTAAGGGGGCAATGCCCTCTTTTGCCCCCTCTTGGCACTTTTTTTCGTCTACTATATAGTAGGGAAGTATGCGATTTCGGATGCAGCTCTCGTTATCTTTCATCAGAAATGTTTCATTCTCACACAAACTTTCAAATCACGTGGATTCCTATTTAAATGACTGGATTTCACCCAGGAAAATTTGCTTATCAAAGGCTTGTTTATTAAAAACATACCTTTTTGACCAGATTTTTAGACACCGAATTTTGGAGCTTTGACATCTCCAGTACTCAGATGACCTTTCGCAAAGACCCGCCCCCTTCACTGGCTACTTAAACAATAAATAGCGTATCGTGTCTCTTTAATGTGTCGTGACAGATCGCTGTAGCTTCAAGCGGCTCGTGAAGCGATCATCTCTTCATACTAGTTCATTTATAGCATCAAATAAACATCAATGAACATCAGAAAAAATGTTTTTTCAATCGCAGAAAGAAAATAAATTTTCAAGTTCAAGTTCACCAACGTTAATCTACTAACTCCCCTGACTGCTTTGTCGGACAAAATATCGGATTCAAGGTTATGATTGGTTAGATCGCCTGTCAATCAAACTTTTTGCGAGGGCTTTTATGACTTTTGTTGAGTGGAAAACGGCGGCATTAACATTCTGCTAAATCTCTCTGTGACGAGCGGGGCGGGCGAGGCCGGTGACGCGAGTGATAATGAGCGTCAGCTGCGCGCTGCACCGGCCTCGTATCTCTTACGGAGGAGCTCCGGAAGCATAAAAGAGGAGCGACAACAGTGAAAGAGGAGAGAGGACCAGGCCTGGATTTTATGTTGTGTTTTTATTATGTTGGGAAGAAAAAAAGTCATGGTTTGGAACAACGTAACATAACATGACTAAATGATAGAATTTTTATTTTTGGTTCCAAATATTTTTTTTCCAAATAATCACAGCATGCCATCATTGCCATTAAACAAGAGTGCATTGTAATATTTCAAAAACATATCAATGTTGTCAATTCATTTTAGTGGCCGTGTGGTTCTACACTGCTCTTGCACAATTCCCAATTTCCCAATCGAATTATTAAATGACTCATACAGTAACTGTTTTAATTTGTCGTCATGGTGAAATTCTCTCTAGACCACTACATGCAATACCAAAGGCATCATCCTAAAGTGGAAAAAGATTTGGCAATGACACAATTCAAATAACAGACATAAACATCTAAGAAATGAAAAGGCCACAGAGCTTTTTCTGAGAATCCCCCTTGTTGTTCTGCAAATTAAAGCCATTCATTCTCATGTTAATGATAGCCCTCTGTCAAGCTGAGCTGATGACTATTAGTTTCCACAGCCTTGCCCCATTAACAAGAAGATATTTATGCTGCACTTATGTATGTTTGGATTTGCCAGTCAGATTCACACATTTGCTCTTCAACAAAGGTGCTCTTCCCAGGCACGAGTAACCAGCGATGGTTTCTGAGAAGCATGCAAATCAAATTATTTTTGAGTGAATACACAATCAGTGTTTGTGACATCCTATGGGAGATATTGCTTTGTTTCTCTGACAAAAGACAGTGCAAAGGGAGCATGTGTTTTCCATTTTTACTGTATAAAGCTATAGTGTGCTTTCATCTCGCAAAGCACGATACACAATCCATCAAAAAGTCATGTTGTGAGTATCATGTGAAATTAGGCAAGGGTTTTATGTGCTCAAACAATGCAGTTCTACTTAAAGGTGATATAAAAATATAAGTAAGCCATTCAAAGGTAGATCCCCTGCAAAGTGTAAATACTGTGGTGCTATTAAAACATTGTTCTGTTTGAGCACCATAGCAACACAGTCGCTCAACCAATGGCAGGACTTTAGGAGGGGGCTCTCTGTTTGTTTGACAAATGACAGATTGTTGGCAAACCTGTCTGAAAACCCTCCATTTTGCATTTCCGTTTGGTGTAACAAACTTGACCTTCAACAAACATTAAATGGATTGAAAAGCCGTAATTAAACCAAACCATAACCAAAAGTAGACTTAATACAGAGCCCCTAAAAGGGGCATAGTAAATGAAAAAAAAATAAATTGGAGGGAAAAATATATATTTCAGTGTTTTTCGCGTTCGCTCGCAAAAGTTTTGCATTCCCGGAGAAACTTTAAATTCACTTGCAAAACGCGAAAGAACACAAAATTTCTCTGAGGAACGCAAAACATTTTGCGAGTGTTTCTGAGGGGAACCAAAATATTTTGTGAGTGAACGCAGTCTCTTGGGAAAACCATAACATTTTGCGAGTGAACGCAAAGTTTCTATGGGGAACACAAAACATTTTGCGAGCAAACGCAAAGTTTCTCAGGGGAACGTAAACATTTTGTGAGAGAACGCAAAGTTTCTCAGGGGAACGTAAACATTTTGCGAGCAAACGCAAAGTTTCTCAGGAGAACGTAAACATTTTGCGAGAGAACGCAAAGTTTCTCAGGAGAACGTAAACATTTTGCAAGCAAACGCAAAGTTTCTCAGGAGAACGTAAACATTTTGCGAGAGAACGCAAAGTTTCACAGGAGAACGTAAACATTTTGCGAGCAAACGCAAAGTTTCTCAGGGGAACGTAAACATTTTGCGAGAGAACGCAAAGTTTCTAATGGGAACATAAATAGTTTATGAGTGAACGCAAAGTTTCTCAGAGGAACACAAAACATTATGTGTTTCTCAGGGAAACGTAAACATTTTGCGAGCAAACGCAAATTTTCTAGAGGGAACACAAAACATTTTGCGAGAGAACGCAAACTTTCTCAGGGGAACACAATATTTTGCGAGCAAACGCAAAGTTTCTAGAGGGAACACAAAACATTTTGCGAGTGAACGCAAAGTCTCTTGGGAAAACCAAAACATTTTGCGAGAGAACGCAAAGTTTCTAATGGGAACATAAACAGTTTACAAGTGAATGCAAATTTTTTCAGGGGAACACAAAACATTTTGTGTTTCTCAGGGAAACGTAAACATTTTGCGAGAGAACACAAAGTTTCTCAGGGGAACGTAAACATTTTGCGAGAGAACACAAAGTTTCTCAGGGGAACGTAAACATTTTGCGAGAGAACACAAAGTTTCTCAGGGGAACGTAAACATTTTGCGAGAGAACACAAAGTTTCTCAGGGCAACGTAAACATTTTGCGAGAGAACACAAAGTTTCTCAGGGGAACGTAAACATTTTGCGAGAGAACGCAAAGTTTCTCAGGGGAACGTAAACATTTTGCGAGCAAACGCAAAGTTTCTCAGGAGAACGTAAACATTTTGCGAGAGAACGCAAAGTTTCTCAGGAGAACGTAAACATTTTGCGAGCAAATGCAAAGTTTCTCAGGAGAACGTAAACATTTTGCGAGAGAACGCAAAGTTTCTCAGGAGAACGTAAACATTTTGCGAGCAAACGCAAAGTTTCTCAGGAGAACGTAAACATTTTGCGAGAGAACGCAAAGTTTCTAATGGGAACATAAATAGTTTATGAGTGAACGCAAAGTTTCTCAGAGGAACACAAAACATTATGTGTTTCTCAGGGAAACGTAAACATTTTGCGAGCAAACGCAAATTTTCTAGAGGGAACACAAAACATTTTGCGAGAGAACGCAAACTTTCTCAGGGGAACACAATATTTTGCGAGCAAACGCAAAGTTTCTAGAGGGAACACAAAACATTTTGCGAGTGAACGCAAAGTCTCTTGGGAAAACCAAAACATTTTGCGAGAGAACGCAAAGTTTCTAATGGGAACATAAACAGTTTACAAGTGAATGCAAATTTTTTCAGGGGAACACAAAACATTTTGTGTTTCTCAGGGAAACGTAAACATTTTGCGAGAGAACACAAAGTTTCTCAGGGGAACGTAAACATTTTGCGAGAGAACACAAAGTTTCTCAGGGAACGTAAACATTTTGCGAGAGAACACAAAGTTTCTCAGGGGAACGTAAACATTTCGCGAGAGAACGCAAAGTTTCTCAGGAGAACGTAAACATTTTGCGAGAGAACACAAAGTTTCTCAGGGGAACGTAAACATTTTGCGAGCAAACGCAAAGTTTCTCAGGAGAACGTAAACATTTTGCGAGAGAACGCAAAGTTTCTCAGGAGAACGTAAACATTTTGCGAGCAAATGCAAAGTTTCTCAGGAGAACGTAAACATTTTGCGAGAGAACGCAAAGTTTCTCAGGAGAACGTAAACATTTTGCGAGCAAACGCAAAGTTTCTCAGGAGAACGTAAACATTTTGCGAGAGAACGCAAAGTTTCTAATACACAAAACATTATGTGTTTCTCAGGGAAACGTAAACATTTTGCGAGCAAACGCAAATTTTCTAGAGGGAACACAAAACATTTTGCGAGAGAACGCAAACTTTCTCAGGGGAACACAATATTTTGCGAGCAAACGCAAAGTTTCTAGAGGGAACACAAAACATTTTGCGAGTGAACGCAAAGTCTCTTGGGAAAACCAAAACATTTTGCGAGAGAACGCAAAGTTTCTAATGGGAACATAAACAGTTTACAAGTGAATGCAAATTTTTTCAGGGGAACACAAAACATTTTGTGTTTCTCAGGGAAACGTAAACATTTTGCGAGAGAATGCAAAGTTTCTAATGGGAATATAAAACATTTTGTGAGTTTTTCTCAGGGAAACGTAAACATTTTGCTAGCAAACACAAAGTTTCTAGGGGGAACGTAAACATTTTGCGAGAGAACACAAAGTTTCAAGGGGGAACGTAAAATTTTGCGAGAGAACACAAAGTTTCTAGGGGGAACGTAAACATTTTGCGAGAGAACACAAAGTTTCTAGGGGGAACGTAAACATTTTGCGAGAGAACGCAAAGTTTCTAGGGGGAACGTAAACATTTTGCGAGAGAACACAAAGTTTCTAGGGGGAACGTAAACATTTTGCAAGCAAACACAAAGTTTCAAGGGGAACGTAAAATTTTGCGAGAGAACACAAAGTTTCTAGGGGGAACGTAAACATTTTGCGAGAGAACACAAAGTTTCTAGGGGGAACGTAAACATTTTGCAAGCAAACACAAAGTTTCAAGGGGAACGTAAAATTTTGCGAGAGAACACAAAGTTTCTAGGGGGAACGTAAACATTTTGCGAGAGAACACAAAGTTTCTAGGGGAACGTAAACATTTTGCGAGAGAACGCAAAGTTTCTAATGGGAACATAAAACATTTTGTGAGTTTTTCTCAGGGAAACGTAAACATTTTGCAAGCAAACACAAAGTTTCAAGGGGGAACATAAACATTTTGCGAGAGAACACAAAGTTTCAGGGGGAACGTAAACATTTTGCGAGAGAACACAAAGTTTCTAGGGGGAACGTAAACATTTTGCGAGAGAACACAAAGTTTCAAGGGGGAACGTAAACATTTTGCGAGAGAACACAAAGTTTCTAGGGGGAACGTAAACATTTTGCAAGCAAACACAAAGTTTCTAGGGGGAACGTAGACATTTTGCGAGAGAACACAAAGTTTCTAATGGGAACATAAAACATTTTGTGAGTTTTTCTCAGGGAAACGTAAACATTTTGCAAGCAAACACAAAGTTTCAAGGGGGAACATAAACATTTTGCGAGAGAACACAAAGTTTCAAGGGGGAACGTAAACATTTTGCGAGAGAACACAAAGTTTCTAGGGGGAACGTAAACATTTTGCGAGAGAACACAAAGTTTCAAGGGGGAACGTAAACATTTTGCGAGAGAACACAAAGTTTCTAGGGGGAACGTAAACATTTTGCAAGCAAACACAAAGTTTCTAGGGGGAACGTAGACATTTTGCGAGAGAACACAAAGTTTCTAATGGGAACATAAAACATTTTGTGAGTTTTTCTCAGGGAAACGTAAACATTTTGCAAGCAAACACAAAGTTTCAAGGGGGAACATAAACATTTTGCGAGAGAACACAAAGTTTCAAGGGGGAACGTAAACATTTTGCGAGAGAACACAAAGTTTATAGGGGGAACGTAAACATTTTGCGAGAGAACGCAAAATTTCTATGGAGAACGTAAACATTTTGCAAGTGAACGCAAAGTTTATCAGGGGAACACAAAACATTTTGTGAGCAAACGCAAAGTTTCTTGGGGGAACGCAAAACATTTTGCGAGTAAACAATGTTTCTCTGGGGAACGCAAAACATTTGCAAAAGAACACAAAAGCATTATCAAATAAATTTTCCCTCCCATCTCATTTTTTTCTTCATATAATTTGGAATGCAATTTTAAAAAAAAAAAAATCTTTTTAAATATGAGTGAGAAGTGCTGGAAGCATGTATAGCAATATTTGCTATTTTTAGGTGGGAACTCATATGTTCGATGTTCTGGCTGGTGTCATCATCACTGCCAGTTTCATATATCATCCTATTTACTGCTCTGTGTCTATGCATCAGAACAAGAGAGAGCAGATGGACCTGTAGAGATGATTGATAAACACTCCCCTTAACGGAAAAATGATGCAATGAGAGATATTCTGAATAAATAAATAAATAATCAAACAAACACACAGCATGACGAATCCGAACAGGCAATTTGGTGATTAAATTAGTATTTGTTCACATTTGCTTTAAACATATGCTCATCTATTTTTCAAACCGGCATGTTTTAGCACACCTGGTGGCATTATATGGTCTTCATGGGTAAAACATATGAATGGGATCATTTATATATACACACACACATATATATATATATATATATATATATATATATATATATATATATAGTTTGAAAAATAAACTAAAATATAAAAATTTTATACTTACATAATGTATATACATATATATATATATATATATATATATATATATATATATATATATATGTATGTATACACACACACACACATTACTCCTAACAATATCAAAAAATCCTCTTCTTTTTTTAGGATGGGGTGCAGTGTGTGATTTCTGCCACTGGCAGCAGTGTTGAGTTTGTAGCAATTTGTCATTAATTTATATGTTATCTCTAAAGGGAGAGAAAAAAGTGCTGATGCTGTTTTTGCTGCCCACCCTGCAAATTACTGACGGTAAGGTGAACAGCATTTCAATGCCTTGGAGCGATCCTCGGAAATTACTCCGCTTCTAATTCAAAACAGGTTCTGAAACCAAAGAGGATAATATATAATTACAGGCAATTTACTAAGAAGAACACTAGAGCATTTCAGAATGAATGAATGGCAAGGCGTCTAACTTGTCAGTTGTATTCAAATGTAGCTCGGAAGAACTGAAAATGAAGTACATTTGTGTTGCATTGTTCTGAAAACAAATATGGGGATTAATGGAGTGCTGAAGAGCGCATAGTCATGCAAAAATCCATTGACAGGCAAAACAGCACATTGAGTCTCACGGTGCAAGAGAGTGGGAGAGAAAGAGAGCGAGAATTCAATTTTTCCACAAGCTTTCAAACTGCAAATGTTCCTTGCAGCTCTGAGAGAAAGATTAGGCTATCAATCTGCTCTACTCATACTGTCAGCAAGCACAAGAAATCTATGCTGCAAAGCAGATACTGAAACACACAATCTGTGAGGCAAATTATTCTTAACATTGTCATCATCATTTATTACTGCTGGAGCAATCAGGCAGGAGAGCAGTATTTTAAACTGCTTATGAAGATAGTGAAATGACTATCCAGGATGGTAAACAGCCAAGAAAAGCAGAGACAGGACTAAAATAACAAATAGGGCACATACAGGCAGCATAAAAATCATGTTTAGGCTTAACAGGGACTTGTTTTATATTTAATACAAAAACCTGCTTTAAGCATGTTGTCTGTTATGGCCCTTGTCCATGTTAATTTATCTGATTGGGATCTCTGTTTGTACAGAGGCAGTTTGCACCTCTCATGTCAATGTGTGTCACAGTGCAGTGGGATGATTGATGGCGTGCTTGAATGCACTTGCTATTACCGCTCACTGTCTCAAATAAAGGAGTTTAATCATAGGCTGATATGACGTTTACAGCACCGCCCTCCTCCAATCACAAGGACGGTCACATACTATCACACTGCTGCAATAAAATCTGCAGAGTAAAATGACTTAAATGCTGGCTGACGACCAATATCTCGCTCATTCTAATATAGAAGATTTAAGCTGTTGGCAGCATTTAAAATAGCTTTAATCGCTAAAATGAGAAAATAGTGAATTGCATAATGCTTAACAGATCTTTGGGTAACAAAGAAATTTTCATGAAACTTTGATTAATGACCTTTTAAATTTAAAGATTGCATAAGATTTTTTTTTTAATTAATAATTATTAAAATATATAATGAACACATTTCATATATATATATATATATACACACATACACAAAATACTTTATACATACATATATATACATAGTTAAATCGATTATTCATGATTAATAACATCTAACATAAGTGTTTACATAATATATATGTATAAATATATATATTATAATATATACACACATTATGTAAACAAACTTTTCTGTGTAAATACATTATGACTCTAATAAACGATATATATTGCAAGTTTTGAATTTATTCATTATGCTCTTATATTTTTTTAATAAATACATATTTAATATAATAATTATATTGTTTTATTTATTATATTAAATTATATAATAATTCCATTATATATATATATATAATTATAAATTTTATAAAAATTTTCATTAATAATATAACGCCCAAATATTACATGACCAAACACAAATGTCATTAAACACTGATACATACATGAGCATTTATTGAATATAAACATATGTTAATCATAATTAATTATAAAAGTTGTGATATGAATTGAATCATTTCTATTTTACATAATCATACATTATAATTGCATCTAAATAATTGTCACCAAAACGTATTCTATTCATAATTCCATCCTGGTCCTCTGAAGAAGAATAGCCAAGCCCCATAAAACAAAATAACGTCTTATGATTCAAATGGACTAAATCACATTTAAGTCAGTTCAGTTCATTTGGGTTAAGCTGTTATATGAAGCATGAATGTGATCACATCCATAATCACCAGCTGCCCCTCGTGACTGGAGATAAAACATTGCATAAGACATAAAAATAGCTGACGTAAATGTTACATCCTGTAATTTAGGCCATATGCTACAACTTTTAAGGGCACAGCCATACATTACGAAATGACTCTATGAGCAAAATCTCAATGTTTGCGTGAAATATGCGTTTATAAATATTTATCGGGTTTATCTTCATATGACAGATTTAGTTTATATTCGTCTTCACTGTGTCTCGGCAATACCAAACAGTTCACTAAAAGCAACCCCGCGACTAAACGCACTTCGATTAAAAAAATAAGCGGGACTAAGAGCTCCATTAAGAATATGATCTCTTTGTAACACGTTTGATTTCTCTTATCAAACAATGTCATTCTATAGCTCACAAGAGGGGCGCGATACAGCACTGCTAAGGACTATGTTCAAAAATAACAGCGGCCATAATGGCAACAATTCAAAAGACGATATTACAATGTTTCCATTAGTCGCGTTTACACGCGCTCGATACATTTCGACAACAACGTTCGCGCTTCTGGGTTTCTAAAATGCCGATTACATGTCGTCATATCCATACTCCTTCACACGCGTTAATGTGGCCGCATTAGTATAATGATTATATTAAATGTACAGTAAATGCATTCGAGAAATAAAATGAAGAATCTCTGCAGGAAATGTTTCGGTATACTCATACAAACCTCCTTTACACAGGTCCTGACAGGTACCTAGAGCTATCATCGCGCGTATTATCAAACACCGCCGTTCGTTTTGTATCCGAAAAATCACGTTATTTATAATTCACGCTCACACAAACAGACGTTTCATAATTAGTTCCCGGTTTCGCCTAAAGAAGAGCCTAGGATTTGATACACGACTTCGGGAGGCTGACAGACCGCACGTGCGCGAGCCTCCATTCGCATTCACGAATTTAATATGAACACGCGGTGGCAAAAAATGTACCAAAACGACCGCAAGTCAAACAACATAGATTGGAAAAATATTAGACATCAATTGCGGACATTTTAAGTGAGTTAATCTCGCAGCGTGCCGGTTTCATATTGAAGGTCGCCGCGCTGGTGAGCGCGTTGATATTTTGCTCTGCCAGGACCTTCGGTGATCCATTCAAGCCAACAAGTTTGGAGAGAATGTTTGAGTTTAATCAATTCAGAGCGACGAGATGGAGCCCAACTCACTCCTGGTAATATCATCCACTCCGCTTTCATTTCAGCCTCTAATTAATTTATTGCGCGCTCACATCTAGTCATATGCTACGATAGGGAATCAATGGAAGAAACTTTACGGCAAAAGTTAATCTTTTATTATTCATATTTATATAGAATGGGATTTATCATGTGATCAGCAGGAATGCTTTGCTCGCCTCTGATCCCGTGTTATATAAAATGTTGCTTAATATAAACATGGCATGTCTATTTGTGTTTCCGCAGTGGGTAGGCTCACCTTGTGGTTTGCACGGACCTTACATTTTCTACAAGGCGTTTAGATTTCACCTTGAAGGCAAAGCGAGAATTTTGTCCCTGGGTGATTTTTTCCTGGTCAGATGTAAAGCAGGGGACCCCATCTGCATCGCAGAACTACAGCTCTTATGGGAGGAAAGGACAACCAAGCAACTTCTATCCAGCTCCAAACTTTATTTTCTCCCTGAAGATACTCCCCAGGGCAGAAATGTCACTCACGGAGAGGTAATTTATGCCACATTTCTTTTGCCTTTGCTGCTTTCTATGAAGGGCTCCGTCCCTGCGCGGTGTGTTTGTTGTGTTATGGATGAAATATGAGCAGTGTGTGGCTTTGCAGCGCATCTGATCACAAGACATCTAATGCATCGCGTTTAATAATAGACACGCAGTCATAGTGGACCCTTGTGTTCGGCTCATTTGCATACGAGCGTTTAGCGCATGCATTTCAAACAGCGTGTGATGATGAGAATGATGCCATTGTGCGAAGTTGTCACGTCGGCGTTTGCTTGTTTCATCTGATATACAATAGTGCGGAAACTGAGAATGTCAAAGACGACTCGTTGTGGCGTTGCGATCCGCTGATTGTTGATAAAACAGTGTTGCTGCTTCTGATGAGACGCGCGCAGATCAAGGCGAATCATTTCACGCGCGCGCGCGCGCGATCGATGTGAAGTGTGCTGCTCTGACCGATGATTTATGGCTTATGTGCATCAGATGTTTTAAATGCGCGATGTGAACTAATATCAATAGGAATTGATTAATAACGGCGGGCTGATCAAGCAGCTGCTTTGCCTCAAAGCGAGCGAGTGACATTTATGAAGGTTATTATGTCAAAGTGCTGCAGCCTCATTCCACGTTACATATAAGCTGAGATGTGTTTGCCCGACTGAAGGAAAAAAAAAAAAAATGTTCTTTCTGGGGGTTTAACCCTTTGATGTACTGAAACATTGTTCTTTCACAATACTGTGTTTGTTTATGCTGCTGTGCGGTTGCTTAAGTAAGGTTTGAGTACTATTAATAGTAAGTGATTCGTGTTATTATGTTGTGGAGCTGCTACTTTGCAATAGTTTATTATGATGTTAATGTAATTATTTCCTATGCAAACGTTATTTGTAATAATAACGTGGTTCACTGTGAAAAAAAGAAGTGTAACTGCGTTTTTATTGGCGTTTCCTCGTGATCTGAAGTGTAAAGATGATGTTTGTTTTTTTTTTGTGAAAGCCAATGAGTCAGATATAAATATTCGAGATGTTTATGTGTCCAGTGGCTAATGTTCAAAATGGTTAATATTCAGTGGTTTACAAACTAAATCATTGTTATAAGGCAGTAAAATGTCTATTGTTATAACAATAGTTATTATTATTAATAAAATAATAATAATTATTAATGGTTTTTCACATTACATGTTATCGACTGAGATCAGTTTGCCTAAAAATGTCTGGGAATTTAACCTTTTGGTGTACAAGAAAATATTTTTCTGTCGTTACTGTATATTAATCATTCTTTATGTATTTAGTTGATGTGTTTGACAGACTGCTTGCTTATATATACACACACACACATGTACATGCATACATAATATAGATAGATAGATAATTTAATTTAGTTTAAATATTGGTAAAAAAATATCAGTCAAACCAATTATCATGTTATTTATTACTTTTATTATATAACCAATGTTCATTTTGGTTACACATAAATTACAGTGATTTTGACAGTAATGTAAAGCTTTCCCATCCATTGTGCTCCACCGATTGTGTTGCAATTGCTATTTTAACAAAGCAGCACAGCTGCGGTCTTACATGGGTAATGTAACAAAGTCTGTACCTGTTTTATCTTGCACTGCTCGTTTAATCACCAATCCTGAATACAAAAAGAGAATCGTCTGTGTGTGAACCTCAGCCGTTCTACTGTCCTCCCCCCGTGGAGTGGAGGATCAAATAGCCTTTTCAAAATAATCAACAGGTTCTGTGTGAAGCCCTGTCGAAATGTCAAGGTTACTTTGCTGAATTATTATCAATATTAGGTGGAAACATAAACTGTTGCCAGGATCGACCTTGAAAACATGGTGTTTACACAATGTAACGAGGTGTTATTGAGGAAAAGCATTAGTCTTAATGCACTGTTTGTTCAGTTGATCAGAGCTCTGTCCTCTTTCCAACTTGCCACCGGCCTCCCTCCCTTCCCCCATCTCAGCAGCAATGCCAATTATTTGCTTTTCAAATTTATTACGCATTCATGACTGCTGATCTTGAAACGGCCTGGGAGATAGGATTACTAGCCAAGGACAATGCTCCACTCTTAGGTATACTTTACAGTTTTGAGAATATGCTGCATACTGTTAGTTTTTAGTCATTTTTGGGAGCAATAACTAGTTTTAGTTGTAATAGCATATGCTTATTAACACACCGTACAAAAAGTTTGAATTAAAACCTTAAAAGGTTCTGTCAGACACGTCATATATAGAACCTTTCTTCCCATCATGGGATCGTTTTATAGATTTAGTTCATTTTTAATTAAATTATATGCATTAAACAGCTTGTAAACATAGTAGAAAAAATGAAATAACCCATTAAAAATGAAATTGTTATGCAACTAGGGCTGCATGATATATAGACAGATTTGTCAACTGGTAGAGATCGTGGACTATTGTCCAATATTGCGCTCATGTGATGTTGTTGTGCTGCGCTGTCACTAAAGCTTATCAATTGTTTCATGCGTTTTCAAGCATTGCAGTTTAAAAACAACTGATTTTAAATCATTAAACCACAATAAGTAGGAAAAGAGAACTCGTTTCGAAAGATAAGTCATGTATACGCATGCTGTCTGAGAGATGCTTTCTGAGCGCGCACACCTGGAACTTACTAAAAATACTTGTTGTCGGGGGATATAAGATTTGATCACCCCCCCCTATATGCATCCACTTATAAGACATTTTCTTGTTGTATAGACTTTTTTTAAATAAAGGGTTTAAAAAAAAGTCAAGAACCCAAGTGGTTGTGGGTTGAAAATCTGAACTCTTTTCTAAGACTGTGAGTACTCTGACAACAACAAACATTGGCAATTAAAACTGCCTGATTGGCCGATTAACTAAGTATGTCAAAACTCCCACAGCCTGTACAAGTGGTGTAGTGTGATGTTGTTCCTTTTTGTTGCAGCAGTTAGTTAAAGGCATTAATTTTGGGCATTTTGACACGTACGTGTGTGTTGCCCAATAAGAACTCATGTCAGTGATGGTTCAAGTCGCATCTCAGCGCTCGCTCAGGCTCTTCACGTGAACATAAAGCCGCTGAGAGCGTGCGAGTACTGAACTGAGTTCTTATTGGGCTTGAACCATCAAATACACACACGTATGTGTCAAAATGCCCATCTTTGTGAGTATCCTCATAGAAACAGTCTTTTATATATGTCTTAAGTGAACGTAAACAGTTGAGAAAGTGAATGTGTATCAGAATATTAGATCAGTGCATTCAGCGCCTAATTTACCCGCTGCCATCTTTGCCATTAATGTTAAAGAACAAAAAACAAAGAGAAAATCACTCACTGCTCCTGACTGCATCACTTTTGTAACTTTGATAAGAATTTTGAAAAAAAAAAATTATATTTAATTATTTTATACCATTTATGGGGTTTTTTTTTTTGTTAGGTCTATTTCGTTTGTGTCTTTGTTCTATTGTTCCTGTTGCTTGTAATTAGTTTCTTTGTTCTTATTTAATCTTATTTGATTATTTAAAAAAGAGTTTTTTTATTTAGTTAGGCTAGTATTAGTGGTTATGATATTGAAATTGGTGAGAATTATGAAATTTCACTGTATCAATGATTTTTATATCACAACCTTGTTTAAAGCAAAAATAACCATATAGTGATATATATATATATATATATATACATATATATATATATATATATATACATACATATATATATGTATTGTGAAATAAAATTACTTGTTGTCGGGATATAAGATTTTGATCACCCACCCCTATTTGCATCCACTTAAGACATTTCTACTTGTATAGAACTTTTTGGGCATAAAGGGTTCTTTAAAATTGAGTCAAGAACCCTGTGGGGTTCTGAATTGAACCCTCTTTTCTAAGACTGTACCGAGTACTAATCTGACAACATTTGGCAATTAAACTGCCTGATTGGCCGATTAACATAAGTATGTCAGCTCCAAAATGTACCACAGCCTTGTCAGTGAATAGTGTTCCATTTTCTGTTTTCAGTTGCATTATAGTTAAAGTTAATGTTGTGTAAAGGTGTTCATTGATATTCTGCAATGTTGTGCGCGTCTTATTTGTTGTAATATCGACTATGGAGTGTACTATTTTTACTAGTCCTAACAAGTATTGTGTGAAAAAACTGTGAAGAATGTTCACCACTCTTTTGTGCATTCCCAGTGTAGTTGCTAAATGAGACATGGCGAATTTAAATAACAATGTGATTAAGTGTCAGCCAAAGCACCTGCAGTAATGTGAGCTTCACAACTCGGCAGCCTCAGATGCACTCAGCAGATTGTCCAATTAAATTACATTTGCATTTGCAGCGAATAACCCAAGCGACCGCTGATAAAGTTAATCAGCTATCATAGAAACTGCTATGCATTTGCAGAGGCTGCACTATGCTGTGTTAATAGTACAATAACAGACATGGTTCCTATTTCTGAGAAGAGAGTCAATGGATGGGTCATGACCCAGAAATGGGGTACAGGTTTATTCTTTTAGGGTCACAAAGAGCATGCAAAAAACAGTGATAAATGCGGATAAAAGTGCAACTTAGTATTTAATCGTAGATGAGTATGGTAGGACAAAAAAAATACGCTTAACTTTTAAAATTTCAATGAAAATTCAGTGTTTTTATGCAAATTTAAAAAACTAACCAAATTAGGCAGAGGTTACATTCATGAAAGCTACAAAAAGAAAATATGAGCCAGACTATTGTATATTGGTGTGTTATAATTGGTTTGTTTGATATCATTAAAATTATGTTTATATATGAAAACATGTAATTAAAAATATGTTAAATTAAATTATAAATATGTTTATATATATATATATATATATGTATTATAATTTTCAGTTATTTAATTGTGAATAATTTATATATATATATATATATATATATATATATATATATATATATATAATGAAAATATGAAATTAAAAATATGTTAAATTAAATTATAAATATGTTTATATATATATATATATATTATAATTTTCAGTTATTTAATTGTGAATAATTAATATATATATATATATATAATGAAAATATGTAATTAAAAATTACATGTTAAATTAAATTATAAATATGTTAATATATATATATATAATATTTTTCAGTTATTTAATTGTGAATAATTAATATATATATATATATATATGTATGTATATATATATAATGAAAATATGTAATTAAAAATTATGTTAAATTAAATTATGAACATGTTTTATATATATATAATATATATATATATATATATATATATATAAAATAATTTTCAATTATTTAATTGTGAATAAATAATGTATGTGTATATATGTATTATATATATATTATAAGCATTTTGTAAGCATTATATAATTATATTGTTAATGCAAAAATTATAATAGATTTTTAATGATATAGTATTAATTTTAATGATTTAATTTGAAACTAAATGTAAAAATGTGCACACAATGTGTTATTTTATCTAATATTCTTATATTTCACACACACATACAATAATTAAAAAAAAATGATCAAAGATTGTATTAATAAATGTAAATCTTTCATTTCTAGTTTAATTTCAGTCTGACATTTATGTACGCTTAACGATTTTGGTACTGTTTGAACCACTGCTTGATGTTTACTGTAAAAGCCTGAAGCGAATTCGGGAATCGCTGATCTGACAAGTTCCTCTGAATCTATACTGACGCATTTGAACATTTGATCAACATTCTGTCTCATTTGAATGCTCAACTGCGAAGACTCGGCAATGTGCTAATGTTTAGCGAACGCGTGTATGCAAACAGGAAGGTATGCGAGTACGGTTGTGTGATAAAACAGGGCCACTCTGCTGTTGCCTTTTTGTTTCTACACCCAGGTGATGTAATTTCCCCTCTGGCTGGGGTTAGTCATTCATTAGAAGGATAGCAGTGGCTGAAACAGCAACAGGCCTGCAGTGATCTCTTTCTGGCAGCCGGCCGATAAAATTTAACACTTAGAGTTTGTGCCTAGAGAGGGCAACATAACACTCCTGTGAAGACGTGCAGTTTTTGATTTTTTTGAATCGACTGTTTTTGCCCTCCTGGGCCAACAAATTCTTGGGCGTACAGTCTTACTGTACTCTCTAGCACTGGCGTTCAGTTAGGCTTCACACAGATCTGTTTGTTTCTAATTATATTTCCTCTTGTCTTGTATCTTGCTTGATGTGTCCAAAAGCGTAAAACGTTTTTTTTTTTTTCTTTTCTTCTTCTTCTCAGAAATAAAGATACAGAACTACTCCCTACCACAGCAAATATTTCAGTTGTGATTAGTATTTCACAGAAAATATGTGTCATTTTAAAGGGAGGAATTGTTTTGGCAAGAGCTCAGCACTGCTCTCACAGTTTTTCATGGCTTAATTGGACCCAGTTGTTCTAGAGTCCCTTAGCTCGTAATATCATTGTTTTAGTGTGTGTGTGTGAGAGAGTGAGAGCGAGAGAGAGAGAGAGAGAGACAGAGGGTTTTAACGCTGTGTCGACAGACTCGGCACTGGCAATGCTCTTGAATAGCATTTATGTGACATAAGAGCAGAACTAAATGGGGTTGGTGGTTTATAAATAGATTCCATATCAGATTCCAGCAAGCACTGTGCACTTTGTCTAACAGGCATAGTTTGCATATCCATAAGGAACCTCCAGTATTGTGCATTTATATACAATGTGTAAGCAAAGATAATGGCTGCGTGTGCAAATACACTCTTCTCGAGTGCCAGTAACTTCAAAGGATCCAGAGAAGGGCGCTAATGTCTTATTAGTTGCTTCTTTCAGCTGTTATTTGAATTACAAACCTGGAGATTCGGAGTTGTGCAGGAAGCGCGTGGCAGAGATCCAGACACATTTCTGCTGCCTGGCTTCTGTCCATTTTTGTGTTTGAATCCCTAAGACATATTTATAGTTCAAATGAAATCAGCACTCTTTCTGTTGGTAACATCCCGTAACATGTTATTTACTTTAGTGTGGCAGTTCACGTTAGGGATGTGCAAAGGTACATATTTTCATAATTGACACTGCGGTGACTAGGTGGATTTAAAGAGATAGTTCATACGTATATGGAAGTTTTGTTTTATGAATTCCCCTGTGTGATTTTATTTGTGGTGTGGAATGTACACACAACATAAGATTTTTTTATAGTGTATATAGTTATAATTTAACATAACACTTTACGATTGGAGTTGAATAATCATTAATCTGGTTGAATAAATGCAGCCTAGGGGAACAACCTGCTTTTTTCCTTAAGGTTACATTTACCTCAGTGAATTTTTGTGGGAGAAATTGGAGAAATGGTTGGAAAATTTTGGTTACACTTTAGTTTAAGGTCCAATTTTTCACTATTAACTATTAACTTTTGCCTCCATAAAATCCTAATGACTTATTAATGGTTATTAAGGTAGTTTTTAAAGGATTAGTTCACTTTCAAATGAAAACTAGGTGTATATGACTTTCTTGTTTCTGACGAAGACAATCGGAGAAATATTAATAAATATCCTGACGCGTCTGATCTTTATAATGGAAGTAATTCGTAAAACGAGTAGAAGCTGAAGAAAGGGTCTCCCTCCACAAACATCCATCATAAACATATTACTGGCAACATATTACATTTGTGTAAAAAAAAAAAAAAAAAAAAGTAAAATATGCGGCTTCCACCAGACCTCATTCCGCATTCAAATATACAGCGTAAGCTTTTTGCATTACTGCCATTATAAGCTCGGATTCATTAGAATATTTATTAATATTCTCCGATTGTCTTCATCAGAAACAAGAACGTCATATAGGATGGCTTGAGGGTAAGTAGGCCTAAAGCTTGGCGTAATTTTCATTTGAAAGTGAACTAATCCTTTTAAGTTAAGTTGCTAAACAGATTTACAAATTTTGGTGATATGCATGTTAATAAACAACTAGCTAATAGTGAGAATTGGACCCTAAACTGAAGTGCTACACACTCACACGTTTTTGCATAAACATTAAAATAATAACATTATGATGGCCGTATTTTAAATGAACCGATTTTTTGTCTGAACAAAAACAGTAAACCGGCTTAATGAAAATGTAAATCCACTCTTTGACAGTAGATGGCGCTTATGGAACAGCAGAAATAGAGCAGGTCATGGTTCATCGTCAAATCGGTAACCGTTTTATATTCCTAGTGAGAGCGAAAGATTATCCTATGCAGATTTCTCAACGGGTTCAGATTCAAAATATTGACCAACAGAAAGATGCTTGGCTTGAAAGTGACTATTGACTATTGAAAGTGCGCTATTGACAATACACAGTTGATCTCGTTGCTCTCGTAGTTTTGCCAAAGTGTAGCTAATGTGACCGTATCTTTACAGTCAAAGTGGATAGGGACCAGGAACAATCTTAGTTTTTATTCCTCAAAACTGCATAACTTTCGGAACATGAAATTGGGGGCTCGTCCGGGATAAATTTCATGTTACGGCCCGTCTAGAAGGGGTGCAACATGAAAGACACTGAGAAATGTTGCAAAATTGAACAAATATAAGTTTATTGACTTTAAATTTGGCATTTCAGGAGCCGACTGGAACAAAATTACAAACAAATGAAAAGAAAAATACAATATTCAAGCCTAATTCCTTAACCAAAAAACAAAGATCAAACAGTTTACTATAAATAAAAATGGCATCAGACTCCCTACTTTACCAAATAATATGTATTTACAATACATACAACCAGGCAAGCAAAAATTGTAAGGGCAATCCAAACTTGGCGTCAAATGTAACAAAGTTCCATAAGTTGTTTAATACAAACAATTTCGATTTATAACAATACTCACAGTCCTAACTCACATAGATTCTGCATTATACAACCAGTGTGACATTTTTTGCTTCAATCAGAACCATAGGGCCTTAACACACATACACACTTAAAAAAAAAGAAAAAGAAAAAGGTTGGATTATGTATAATAAGCAACAAAAATTGCTCATGGTGGATTATTCGAATTGTCTCGAAACGTATTGCAGAATACAGTAGATTTGGAGACTTTACCGTGCTGGAAGTATTGTGGTGTGCTAAATCACAACATACTTCACAAAGCCTCTTTTGGTCTCTGAATTTATTCCCTTCAAAGAACCCCTGCCAAAAATATTAAGTAGGGAAAAGAAATTGAGCTAAAATGGTCCACCTTGTTTGATGAACAACTTGGGTACTAAATCTGAATAAATGACAATGGTTTGTTAAAACATGATTATTTGAACTTTTTTAAGTGTGGTTGACATTGTTATTTCTCGTTTTTCCTTTAACCTTCATCTGAGCGTCACAAGCAAACATTTGCATTGTCTCTCAAAGCTCTTGCTTTTCATGACAAATGGGTTTAATTTTCTAAGGCGGTGTCATCATATTTCAGAGCGGCCCATTATGAAGCTGCGCTGCACTTCCACGTCCAATCAGCGCGCCGCTCGACACATTCAACAAACGGCTTTTGTTGGCGTGGCGTAAAAGGAACTGAATTAGATTCAAGAGAGATTTCAGTTGCACATCTGCAAGTTATTTCTGAATCAGTTTATGCGTCTTTGACAGCGAATGTGCTAATTGCAGCAGGATGGAGCCACGGGTCTTGTCTTCGGTGTGAATGTGCAAAACAGACGTTTAAGAGTTTTGAGATAATAAACAGTGACAATTTTTGTCTAAACTTGGGTGCTTTTAGCTGGATGCCAATGATGTTAAGTTGTGGATTAATGTCTGTGAAAGTTTACCTAAAGACAACTAGCAAATTATTTCCAAGAGATCTTAGCTGATAATGCAATGTCAGTTTGGTTTATTGACTCTACGAATAAAGAGATAATGTGGCTTTCATTTGTAAAATATTTATTTCACTAGATTAGCCAAAAATAGGCCTTAGCATATGCTAATATGCTATATAAACGGTTTGTATTGAATTTACAGAGAAAACGGCTTTATTGTGATTAAATTCTTTACCATGATATAGCATTCATAAATGATATAAGATTGTGTTTTTAGCATTATGTCAAGTGCGCTTCAAATGCGATAGGAATAAAAGCTTTAACTGTGCCCAAATAAGCATTAGCTGTAGCCTTAGCTTTTGTTTACATGCATAGTAATTTGGGACATCGAGTATTAAGGGGTATTAATAGAATCTCTGAGTGTTTTCATAAACAGAAGACATTATTAACATAAGATTGAATCGTATTCTTTGAGTGCCTTTCCTTCCTTTATATGTTAACATAATTAAAGCCTTTTTCTTTGAGCTTTCTATGCTACAAAAATTAGCTTGGCTAGGTGAGATATTTTGAATATTTGTCATGTAATTTTCAACATTTAGACGTTAAGTTTCCTAACAAGTTTGCCATTAGATTTTGATTCGTATTCGAATATGAAAGAAACAAGGATGTTTTAATAGCTTCTTATAATAGCATTAAAAACTCATGCCGTTCGTCACGTATTAAAATGTTGTGGTAAAAATATTTGTAGGTAAATGTAACCATTTATACTGTGTGTTGTTCATTTGCATGTAAATGTAAATTATTCAATATCTCTATCTATCTATTTGTCTGTCAAAGCGAAAAGTATAAAAGGAAAAAAAATATATAATTTTTCTAAGCTGTCTCTCCCAGTCGTGGTTTGAGTTCAGAGTAAGATCAATTATTCAAGTTGAATACTTTATTTAACTTTTAACTAGACTTAAAAAGACTTCCTAAGGATCTGTAAGGCCCCTTTTTCATGTTAGCAGGTCAATAATTAAATCGACATGCAAGCAGGTGTACAAATCTGCGGTGACCTGGGGAATTCTTGAGCTGACCTCTGAATCAGCGGAGTGAGACGGGCTCAGCGTGACTCTGGTCGAGGGGCTTTGCCATCTACACCCTTTCGCTCTGTTCCTTAAAGACCCTTAAAGTCTGATAAAAGGAGGTGGATGTTTTTCCAAAAGTAATGCAAGGAAAACTAAAGGCTTTGTTCGATCTTTTTCTCTTAACATCACTTAATGATATAAGGTAAACGCAATCTGTTCATTTTTTTTATTATTTTATTTGTTTGCTCCTAAATGAATTTACACAATGAAGCAATATTTCAGTCAAAACAGCAGGGTGCAGTCAGAGCTTCAAAGCGGCAGAGCAGGGCACATGATCTTATAGTAAAGTTTTGCTATGTCGCCATCAGGATTAACAGTGTTTGACCCACTTAGTTTTATAGACGTGTGAAAACAAATGCCTCTGCGCTCAGATGGTCATTATCAAGACGCTAGATTCATTTTTCTCCTGCAAACATTTTTAGGTGTGCAATGTTGAGAGCTGCATGTTTTCCATTTACACCTGCTGTGGTTGAAAAAAGGTCATTGAACTTAGTGGTTCTCGTAGTTGCAATCTAACACGGTACTAAAATTAAAAGTAAACAAAAGACAGATTGTTAAGTGACATGCTTGTATTTTATTTTGTTTTATTCCATACTTACAATGCACAATTATATAGTTGAATTTTTTCGTTTGGATTTAGTATGTTTTTCTTGTTCTTGGTATGTTTATCCTTCTTGCTTTCCCATATTTTATTTTATTTTATTTTGTTTTATTTTATTTTATTTTATTTTATTTTATTTTATTTTATTTTATTTTATTTTATTTTATTTTATTTTATTTATTTTATTTTATTTTATTTTATTTTATTATTTTATTTTATTTTATTTTATTTTATGGCATCCTTACTATGCACAATTATATAGTTAGTTAAATTTCATTGTTTGGATTTACTATGTTTTTTTTTCTTGGTATGTTTATCTTTCTTGCTTCCCCATATTTTATTTTATTTTATTTTATTTTGTTTTATTTTATTTTATTTTATTTTATTTTATGCCATCCTTATGCACAATTATATAGTTAGTTAAATTTCATTGTTTGGATTTAGTATGTTTTCTTTTTCTTGGTATGTTTATCCTTCTTGCTTTCCCATATTTTATTTTATTTTATTTTATTTTATTTTATTGCATCCTTACTATGCACAATTATATAGTTTGTTAAATTTCATTGTTTGGATTTAGTATGTTTTTTTTTTGGTATGTTTATCCTTCTTGCTTTCCCATATTTTATTTAATTTAATTTTATTTTATTTTATGCCATCCTTATGCACAATTATATAGTTAGTTATATTTCATTGTTTTGATTTAGTATGTTTTTTTTTCTTGGTATGTTTATCCTTCTTGCTTTCCCTTTGTTTGGATCACAACTCACCAGTTGAGATCAACTAATTTCAACTGCAATATTCTATGTTGCAGTGGAATGCTATGTAAACCTTGAGGAATGCCCATGTAAGTGTAAGTTAGAAGGAAATCTCAGATAATTCATTATCGCATTCATATCCATCCATTAGCTGCTTTTATTAAGGCCAAACCCCCTTCTTGGTAACTTTATAAACCTTTTCATTTGTTACGGTTAAGTACACTTAAGTAAAGTTCCATTTTCGTCTGTGTGAGAGATAAATTGTTTGCCTGACAGCATGACAATGGGACCTATTCTATGGAACCAAGAAAAAAAATCTGAAACTTAAAAAGAAACAGCCCTACTTAAAGAGGACGTAATTAGACATGGTCTGTTCAGCAGAAAGTTGTTGCTGCCTGGAGATCTGGCAGAACTGAATGGAGAGGAAGCAAAGATATGAACTATATTCCAGTATCGCAGAGCAGGCATTCCCTGTGATCTATGCTCCCCTTTATTGGGTCAAGCTTGGGAAATGCAGCCAAACAATGTGAAGGAAGCATTCAGTGAATTTTCTCAACGTCAGGTCAGTCAAAAGTGCATGATCCAGGGCTCTGCCAAATACGAACGCATCTGTTCCCCAGATTCCCCGTATAACCGGGACTGCTCTGTTATACCATGCCAGGTCACAAGCAAAGTTCTTGCTTCACTTTTATAAGTGAATAATGCAAGTCTGTTTGGCGAAGTCATTGTAATGCTTTAGTACGGTGACGCATTAAAATGGAATTGCACCCAAATTACAACATTTTGAATGGCAACTTGCGCAAGATGTATATTAGAAGGAAGAAATGACTGTGGTTAGGTTGGTGCTTTTTGTCTGGTGCCCTAGGCTGTGCACACTGAACCCAATTTTTCAAATCCCATCTTTAGGACTGTCCACTTAGGTAGGGGTTTTCAAACTTGTCCTAGAGGACCCCCAGCCCTGCACATTTTGTATGTCTCCCTTATTTCACACACCCACTTCAGGTCTCGATGAGATGATGACCTGAATCCGGTGTGTTAGATGAGGTAGGCCCGGGTTGAAAACCCCTGCACTACGGTGCCAAAATTTCAGTAGTCGGTACCAATACCATTTTGGGGTTCTCCATACCAATTTTGGCACCAGAGCAAAACTATTACTCACTTTTTGTCTCTTCCGTCAGTTATCACTAGCCACGTTTCCATTGTCCTTTAAATTACTCAAATTGAAATTGCGAATTGAAAACGCTCAATGAAAATACGTCAATTTCGCAAAAAAAAATCCCATATATCGCAAAAATGTTTTTCAGGCAATTCGAACACGGAATATTTCACAAAACTGTAAAGGAAACAGTTTTTTCGCATTGACAGGTCACTTGCCGTATGTAAAAGTCGATCATCGCGGTATGTTTGGACAGAAGACGAGAGGGACAAAAGTATTACAGGAATACTGGATTCTAAACAACAAAGAAATGCCACAATTTGAATTTATCAAGCGCCTCCAAGCAGATAGGAGGGAGAAACACCCAGAAATACCTAATATGTGACCGCTTCCCAAGTATAAGGGGCTTTCCTTGCCAAATACTTGGATAACATTCCTATGTCTCCTTTGATTAAAAATAACTTCTAGTACAGTGACTGGAAGATACGTAAAGCTACCAGCATCGGTTGACCTGATTTTTGCAATGACTTATTACGAGAGGAAGAAAAGACATTTTAGGCGCATAACATCGGTTAATGGAAACGGCGTCATTTCACAATCAATATTCAGAAAATATCGCAAAAGTTTGCGCAAATCTGTAATGGAAACGCTGCTACTGTTTCCTATTTAAGCGCGTATTTAAATACGGTCGATCCAGAAACTGAAAAACAAATCAACATGAAAAACTGAAGTAACTTGTCTTCAGATCGTGAATAGGTAACACACAGAAAGCAAGAGAAGGCTGAAATAATTAGGCTTGGTTTCACCAGGGCTTAGGCTAAGCCAAGATTAGGCCTTCAATCAGGGCATTTAAGTAGCTTTTATAAATGGACCCTAGAAAACATATTTTAAGATAGGTCAGTGCAAGTTGCTTTCACTTAAAAGAGCTCAAAGATGCATTTTAGTCTTGGACTAGCTTAAGCCCGATCTCTAAAACCGGGGGTTAGTGTGGCTACTGTGCTAGACTAAGTGGGACTTGTCACAGCACTTACATATTGTTGTTCTTTTGTTGGTTTAAATGCTTCTATTGTTCTCCCCGTTTGTCGCTTTGGACAGAAAAAAGGTGTCTTAATTTTTCAATGCATTTCTTATTTACATCATGTTTGCTCTGTTGGTTACAATGAAAGGATTGGTGAGCTCTGCGGCTTCTGCGTTAAACTAAACTAAACCTCTGACAGGCCATTGCGTTCACGCCCTCAACAGATATAATTGTGATTGGCTACAACGCTCAACACTTCAAAAACACGCTGTAAATAGAAGCATTTGATGCTCCGAGAGTGCTCTAACAAACACGAACAAGAGCATTTGAAAGCAGTTTCTACTCTGACTGTTTTCATTCGATTAGGAATTTAAGCATGTTTTGCCACGTTTCCCTTTCACACACTTTCACCACACCTGTGTCTTTCCTCATTTTATATTTTTTGTCTTGACAGGATGAGGTTGTCGCCGTCTCAGAGAAAGTCATTGTGAAGTTGGAGGATCTGGTGAAATGGACAGTGGCAGATTTGTCGAGTTGGAACAAGGGTCTGCGGGCCATACCCCTGAAAACCCACCGTGCTGAAGGAGCTCGGCAAGAACGGCCAGAGAGAGGCGCTGCACAAATACAGAGAGTCTACGCTCAACAGCGGCCTCAACTTCAAGGACGTCCTCAAAGAGAAGGCTGAACTCGGTATACAGCATGATTTCATACCTCACAGTTCCTGTTTGGCACATGACACCACGTACATGAGACGTATCGACTGGGTTAGAGGTTCTGGTGTTTCTGATCAGTGATTCCATAGGCATAATGTTTTGATTATGGCAGTTTTTTTTTTTTTTATTGCAATCGTTTCCTCTTGAAAGAACATGAGAAGAGAGACTAGGCATTCATCTAATGACCTGCTGTGAATGTGAAATGAATGAAAATTTGGAGTAATGAAGATTTTTTTTATGTTTTTGAAAGAAGTCTCTTATGTTCATCAAGTCTGCATTCATTTGATTAGTTAAAACAATAATATTGTGAAATATGATTACAGTTAAAAGAAAAGGTTTCTACTGAAATATCTTTTAAATGAAATTTATTCCTGCGATGGAATTTTCAGTGTCGTTACTCCAGTATCAGTGTCACATGATCCTTCAGAAATCATTCTAAAATGCTGATTTGGCGCTCAAGAAACTTTTCTTTTTAGGCGTTCAAGCATGTAGCGCTGAAACCATATTTTAATTGTTCAAATTTCCAAGGATCAACATTCTCCCTTAACTGATCAGGCATACCAAACCGTAAGTTGTAGAGACTTGAAACTTTGGGGGCTGGTAGTACTCACACCATCTACAACAGGGGTGGCCAACGTCGGTTCTGGAGAGCCACGATCCTGCAGAGTTTAGCTCCAACCCTGATAAAAACTCACCTTCCTGTAGCTTTCTAGTAACCCTTAAGACCTTGATTAGCTTGTTCAGGTGTGTTTGATTAGGGTTGGAGCAAAAATTTGCAGGATTGTGGTTCTCCAGGACCGACGATGGCCACCCCTGATCTACAACGTCACCAAGGCTCACTCGGTCGGCCTGATGGGGGTGCTACAGCAGAGAAAAGTACGAAATTGCTCAAAAATCCTAAACCGTTAGGTGTGGGCTCAAGTATCTTATATCTTTGGAATCCTTGGCTCAAGAAATATGCTCACAGATTCGCTTCTCATTTTGGTATTTCACAAACTAGTCCTAGGAACCAAACCAGTGCAGCGAGATTCTCTGTCGTCTGATTGTAAATAATTTTCAAATAAAAGTTGAAATTCCAATTCATGGTCCCTAAGGGGCTGCCAAAACATTCAACGTGGGTGGAGCCACTTTTACAAAAATGGCTATAACTCGTGAATGGAATGAGATATTTTCAGCAAGCTCAGCACACCTATCCGCGTTCGCTTGAAAAAGGACACGTTGACTGGCGCTATAACAGGAAAAAAAGGGCTATAACTACTCCACCGTTAGTCTGATCGACTTGAAAATTGGCACGTAGCGTCTTCGTCCGAGGTGCCATGAATGTCTATAAGGACGTTGACGCATCTCAAAAAACATGTCCGCCATTGGCTACTGAACTGAGCAGGTATCAGACAAGGTTAACAGGAGGCCGTTTGGAACAAAACTCGCTGGACTTTGACTCACAAACCTAGAGACCTGTGAGAAATTCGAACGAAAACGGCCAATAAAGGATCATGTATTGCATGATTTTTCCCACCCTCGACATTCATTCCACATGGTCGAACTCCTCATTCTGAGCAACTTTTCCTCCAGGACTGCCGCTTCCTAAAGAACCAAAAACCAACTTTGGCGAACTAGTCCTAGGTTTTTTGCTCAACCTCGATAACTGTTGAAAAGCTTTATAAACCATAAATTTCCTGTGGTAAATTGCCTGCTTTGGCTGAAAATGGTATTTTACATCTATGATCTAATGCTTGCTAAATAAAACATAATAAACAAAACCTTTTTATGCATGTGCTTAAAAGCCTTAAAGTACTTAAACCCAGATAATTGCTACTCGCAGCTATATTTATTGCCAATGTTGAATACAAAGTTTTTGCTACTTCATGTTTTTTGTAGAAACAGTGGTACTCTACCATTCAAAACTTTGGGGGAAGAAAAAAAAAATCAGCTAGGACATATTAAATTGTCAAAATGTAACAGTAAAGACATTTATAATGTTACAAAAGAATTCTTTTTCAAATAAATGCTGTTTTTCTTAACTTTCAATTCATCAAATAATCCTGAAAACGAATGTATCATTGTTTCTACAAAAATTTTAATCAGCAAAAACTGTTAATAATTGAGCATCAATAATGTTTGATGACAAGTGAGCAGCAAATGAGCATATCATTTTTGAAGGATCATGTGACACTGAAAACTGGAGCTAAAAATTCAGCTTTGCAATCATAGGAATAAATTACATTTTAAAATATATGCAAACAGAAAGCAGTTCTTTTAAATTGTAATAATATTTTGCAATATTGCTATTTTTACTGTATTTTTGATTGAATAAATGTAGCCTTGGAGAGCATAAAAGACTTTGAAAAACATCAACAAATGAAAACTTTTGATTGGTAGTGTGTGTTCAAGTACATTTGAGAAAATTACGAGCTGTTTGTCGTGACTAACTGCCTGCAGTCTTTGATAACTACACAACTTGAATGTTTCTTTTTATGAGCGTCAAACCTATTTTTTTTTTTTTTTACTTTGAGTAGAAACTTAAGTGATTGTACAAGACACAACAAGAAAGTGTTTGAGTGTGACACTTGTTTAAACAGGCAGGGTGTCGCCCCTGTATTCATCTCCTTCTGCGCTTTTTCCTTCTTTGGTTGTTTGTGTCTCTCATTAACTGGGAACAATATGTGTATGAATGCTCATTAATGTGCAGACGGATCACACCCAGTGTGATTGCGCTTCCTGTGTGATTGCTCAGTAAGGATCTTATTTATCAAAGCATTATATGTTTCGTCTTTGCTCAATTTTGGCAATCAGAAACCCTTATGAAAACAAAACATTTGCTCATGCCTGTATATTTTATGTATTATAATCGTGTAGGCCGGGTCAAACTCCATTGTGTGTTATGAAGGAGATACAATAAATACCATATGTTTCTTTTATTAGCTGTTGACTCAGTGATATCACATGAATTGTTATATTTGCAACCTTTGTAATCCAAGAATTTTTTATCATCAAGATTTTAGACTTTTTTTCTCCTTCCCCCATTCCTTTGTTGAGCGTTAATGAAGAAAATAGCTTGACGTGAAACAGAAATTTTTTTTAAATAGCCAATGGGTTTTAGTTTAATCAAAATATGATGCTACTTGGTAATGTTAGTCAGGTGATATGGTAGAAATGTTCTCATTCTAGAAGGCATTTGATTGGACAAACATTTGGCTACGCCCCTGAGTGCAGGATGAATCATCGATATTTTTGGTCTGTTTTCCCAGGAGCGTAAAATTTGAATGAATTTATCCATTTCAGGACATCCTGTCAGAAGCTAACAGACATGGACAAAACGCCACAGTTATGAGTTATGTGATTGTTTAAATGTTTGTCATCATCAAAAATCTTCACTAAAGTGGCATTTTACGTTCTTTTATTGGAAGGTTTTAGATAATTTATATAGGTTAAGGTAGTTATGACAATAGGATTATTACTACATTGGTCAGACCTCGAATAATGGAAAGAAAATAAGTTCATATTCATTTTTAAACAACACAATACTAATGTTTTAACTTAGCAAGAGTTCAGAAATCAATATTTGGTGGAATAACCCTGATTTTCAGTCACAGCTTTCATGCGTCTTGGCATGCTCTCCACCAGTCTTTCACATTGATGTTGGGTGACTTCATGCCACTCCTGGTGCAAAAATTCACACAGCTCGGATTTGTTTGATGGCTTGTGGCCATCCATCTTCCTCTTGATCACATTCCAGAGGTTTTCAATGGGGTTCAGGTCTGGAGATTGGGCTGGCCATGACAGGGTCTTGATCTGGTGGTCCTCCATCCACACCTTGATTGACCTGGGTGTGTGGCATGGAGCATTGTCCTGCTGAAAAAACCAGTCCTCAGAGTTGGGGAACATCGTCAGAGCAGAAGGAAGCAAGTTTTCTTCCAGGACAACCTTGTACGTGGTTTGATTCATCCTCTTGATCACATTCCAGAGGTTTTCAATGGGGTTCAGGTCTGGAGATTGGGCTGGCCATGACAGGGTCTTGATCTGGTGGTCCTCCATCCACACCTTGATTGACCTGGGTGTGTGGCATGGAGCATTGTCCTGCTGAAAAAACCAGTCCTCAGAGTTGGGGAACATCGTCAGAGCAGAAGGAAGCAAATTTTCTTCCAGGACAACCTTGTACGTGGTTTGATTCATCCTCTTGATCACATTCCAGAGGTTTTCAATGGGGTTCAGGTCTGGAGATTGGGCTGGCCATGACAGGGTCTTGATCTGGTGGTCCTCCATCCACACCTTGATTGACCTGGGTGTGTGGCATGGAGCATTGTCCTGCTGAAAAAACCAGTCCTCAGAGTTGGGGAACATCGTCAGAGCAGAAGGAAGCAAGTTTTCTTCCAGGACAACCTTGTACGTGGTTTGATTCATCCTCTTGATCACATTCCAGAGGTTTTCAATGGGGTTCAGGTCTGGAGATTGGGCTGGCCATGACAGAGCTGTAGATCTATGGAATATCACGTAAAGGCAGGGAAATATCAAGATAGTTGTTTTAGCTATATCAACCAGCCCAGAATCAGATTGCAGTGGCATTTGAATCAGTTCTCAAGCAGGTTAAAAGCCATTGAAGGACTAAATATACATATCACCACCTTCGATTTGGTGGATATTATAATTATGCAGCACTAGCGGATGAATCTTTTTACTTTGCCAGTTACTGGAATTTGCATACTGCTTTGTTTCGAAGCGTGGAGGCAAACGTGCTCTCAAGTGGGCTGATGTATGAGGTTCCTATGAGATAGAAGAATCAATAATGGATGCTTTGTCACTGTTGCCTATGTGCAGGCTACAGCTGTGAATTACAATCAATAGCTGCACAAAAAGATCTGTGATTTATTCGCCGTCAGTCCTGCAACCTTATTATTTCTTTCTGTATTGTGAGTGTGCACATTTTTGTAATGTTAATAAGTCGCTTTTTAATGAGTGAATATGAGAGTGTTGTGTTGTCAGGATGCTAAATGGATTTACTCCAGAGTACCTTGAGATCCACTTGGTAAGCGAAATATTCTGCCACAGAATCACTATCGCTCTCTGTCTGTTTGGATTATTCAGAACAGCAGCGTTTTCAGTTTCAGACTTACTGTCAATTAAAAATAAAGAATTTTTGGAGTCATTTACTCACTCTATTAATCCAAACCCCTATGACTTTCTTTCCTCCACGGAACACAAAATGAAATCTGAAGACTGTACTCGCTATTTTTTTTTCATGGAATCACAATGAATAGGAACTGGAGTGTTCAAGCTTCAAAAAGGACACAAAAGCACCATAAAAGTAGTACTTAAAGGGATAGTTCACCCAAAAATGAAAATTCTCCTATAATTTATTCGCCCTCAAGCCATCCTAGTATGGAGGACCAGGAGTGCCACATTAAAATAAAACGATGAATCAATTAATTCATTTAATAATTCACACATAAAAATGTAAATAAATAAATCACTTTTAAATAGGCAAATAAATAGACGTATTTAAAGTTGTTTATTTAATTCCTGTTTTTAAACGTAGATTAATAGAACAATAAAAAAATACATTTGTAACATTTTAAATCTCTTTTTAAATCACCTTTTTTTGTTATGTGGTTTTTGTTTTATGTTTTTTTGTTATGAACTCTTCTAGAGAGGGTGGGCTCTTCAAATGGAGGCGAAAGCTGATTGGTTGCTCCCACGTGTGTACTGTCCAATGGCATTTTAGCACACGATTGACAAATGGATAAAGAAAAGCGAAAGGCCTTTATTAATCCCCTGGAGTTGTATGGATTACTTTTATGATGGATGGATGTGCTTTTTTGGTCTTCAAAAAAATGGTACAATTCACTCCTATTATAAAGCTTGGAAGAGCCAGGATAATTTTTAATATAACTCTGATTGTGTTTATAAGAATGGCTTGAAGGTGAGTACATTTTAATTTCTCAGTGAACTATCCCTTTAAGTCTCATGAAGTCAAACACAATAGCTTTGTGTGACAAACACAAAAAATTCACTGATAATATCCTCTAATGCGCTGATAAAGTCGCCATAAAATCAAAATGGGCCCTTCTTATTTTATATGGACTATTGCAGAATTTATTATAATTGATTTATCCATGGACGTCATTATTTAAAAATTAAAAAAAAAAAAATCATGTGCGCTCATAATCTTTAATCAAAACTCTCAGCGACAACCTGAGATTGACCAATAGCAAATCACAACGATCCAACCATCCGATCAATTCCCAATAGACAAAATAATGCCATAAATTTTTTTCTTGTCCGACAAGCCGTCACAAAAAGACAAGAAAAGACAATTTCCGTCTCTTTGACCGCTTTGACTGAATCATTGAGTTGAACTCGTGAATTGAATCAGTTCGATCTTTTGAAGCTTCAATTGGGTAGAAAAAAGGGCATGGCACATTCTTCAGGATTTCTCCTTTTGTATTCCACAGAAGAACAAAAGTCATAGAGGTTTAGAACAACATGAAGGTGAGTAAATGTTCACAGAATTGTCATTTTTGAGTGAACCATCCCATCAACTGACCTTTGGAACGTGCTTTATTGTTGAAAGGTGTAATGCGTTATCATAAATGATGAGGTAACAGAGTAAACTCAGTTGCTTTTTAATACGAGATTAGAGGTGGTTGTGAAATGAATTTGGGCTGAGGAGAATGATTCACCGACTTTGTCATTTAAAACCTGGAGCGTTTTAACGCGCCCTTTCTCGAGCTAAGAAGGAAAGCTGTCTGCAGGTGATATGTAAATCGTGTCAGTCACTCTTGAAACGGCACCGCACTCCTGCTGGTGTAAAATAAAAAGGCATTTGGCTATAATTCATACCAAATAAAAAGCAGATTGTTCAACTGTACAAATAGGGAGTGTATTAATAATTAAAACAGGGGTTTTCGCAGTCTGGAATATGGACGACAGCCAACAAAAGACTGGCTGTGATTCTGAGGGGATGTAAAAACGTAAAAAAATGCTTATAATGAATTGAAACATTGTATTGCGGTATATTTTGCCGTCGGGAAGGGCTTAGTGTCTAGAAATCTGACGTATACTTTGCGTTCTGATTTGTGAAGTCTGCAATAATTAGGTTTTAAAAGGTCCTGTGCTTCGGATAGAGGGACTGCAATAATTTTAGCCGCGTCTCGAGGGAAACGGGAGGATAGCTATAAGGATTCTGCCATATTAGGCTCCTGTCAGAGCGCTCTGGGACGCTGCATAATAATAATGCAGATCTTTGGACTGCCCTTGAAAGTGCTGTAGATTTAATGATGTTCCGTTTTGGTTTCACCCTCTCCAGCTAAATGCTTTTTTGTGGCTTTCAAAAATATCACTTTCACTGCAGCTACACATTTCAAGAGTATGCAGGGATCACAGCGGTGTTTCCAGTTAATGGAGGAGATATTTTGGAATAGGTTCGCAGATAGACCCAGTAAGCACCTAATATCTTGTAACGTATCAGTCTTGTAGCAAATGCACGTTTGGGTCGCAAAACAACTGTCGAGTGACAGCAATTAGTTTTGAAGTCACATTTCATTTCACCAGTAACAAACTCGAGCAGATTTGCTTATGCTTGCTCATACTGCATCAGCTGCCAAGTTGCTGTCTTAGATGGAGGGAAAAAGGTTTAATGGCTCTCGCTGAAGCTGAACCGAGAAAAAAAAACCCAAACAACTTGAAATTGACTTGATGCATTCTTAATCTCGTAATTAACATATCTCCCCTCTGGCCTTGTTACGCAGTGTGATGAAGTTTGACTTTGGGATATATTTCACAAATTAATTCTCAGGATGGTAGCGATACCTAATCTAATTTCTGCTTTGGCTGCCGACATCAAAACCGTTCGGGTCACAGGGAGGATGGTGCTGGCTATCTGTCTGTTTACTTCTCTGTGTCTATCGCATACGCCTGCGCTTGTGTTACTGGGTTCAATTTAGGTTCTCTGACTAATACGATATATATGATATATAAGAAGGCCGCTGAAGAGCGAGTTGTTGTCTTTGAACAATGGCTGGGTGTTATCAGATGCGCCGTGTGATCAGGACCCCACCCTGCTGTGCTATCTGTGTATGATATGAGACATAATGAGTATATGGTAACTCAACGCCGGATAGGGAATCTTTGAGATCATCAGGTGTTGATTTGCACGGAGCGTGAGAAGTGGAAATGCGTTGTATTTTCAGTGGCGTTCGAGAGATCGTTTGCGGCGCACCTGGAGGGTGGTGATACAAGTGGCTTCTCTTTCATGGCGGATGTGATGTACCTGCACAATTACAGTAAATGAACAATAGAGCTGAAAAACACACCTGACAGGATATATCCAATATTAAAGATATATGTCTGTTTGTTTGTCGGTGTATCCGGTTTAATAGTGATTGTGATGCGTATGTGTGACGAGCACGGCGGGCGAGAGCCGTGGGGGAACGGCGCGAGGCCGGTGACGCGAGAGTTAACGAGCTTCAGGTGCTCGGCGCACCGGTCTCGTATCTCCCACGGAGGAGCTCCGGAAGCATAAAGGAGGAGCGACGACAGTGGAGGACGAGAGAGGACCAGGCCTGGATTTTATGTTGTGTTTTATTTGGTTTGTGTGGGCGGCAGTCGCCGTGAGGAACTGCCGCCCTTATACTTTCGTTTTATTGTTGGTTTTATTTGATTATTAAATATGTTAAATGTTCGCCGGTTCCCGCCTCCTTCTTCCCATATTTACGAACTTTGTTACACTGGTGCCGAAACCCGGGAGGAAGGAGGGACATGCTGTCGAAGAGCCCTCGCTGCTGAGGGGGATCGCGGTGCTGAGGAGATCGGGCAGCGCGGGAGTGAAGACCGCGAGTGGCTGCCCGAAGCGGTGGTACTGGAGCGTCTGAGCAACGGGTGGGACGGAGAGCTCGCTGCCGCGCCCCTGGGACGAGGTGGGGTGGCGGCCGTCCAAGAGGGAGCGGAGGAGCCGCCGTTCGCCGGGGGCCGAAGCCTGCTGCCTGCCACCGCAACGGGGAGGAGCCGTCGTCCGCCGTGGGCCGAGGCCGCTGCCTGCCGCCGGAGCGGGGAGGAGCAGGGAACGGCGGGCTCGCTGCCGGCTGCCCTCATGAGGAGGAGTCATCGCCGGCCGCCAGGGGGCGGAGGAGAATCGGGCCGTCCACCGAGCGTCCAGTGCCATCGCATGGCACCGCGAGGAAGAGCCTCTCGGCGGGCTGAGGACCGAGCGGCAGTGTGTCTGGGAGCCGGACCAAGAATTTTTTTTTTTTTGTTTTGTTTTCCTCTCTCCACTCTCTCGTCCTGGTCGCTCCTTGTGCTTCCGTCTCCTTTTCTCTCGTCTCGTCTGTCCTTACCCCCATGCGCTGCGGCCGCCGAGACTGGCCCCCGGGGGGGGAGTAAGCGCAGTCTCGCGGGTACCCCCCGGCCTGCGAGGGGCGATGGGGGTATGTGACGAGCACGGCACGGGGCGAGAGCCGTGGGGGAACGGCGCGAGGCCGGTGACGCGAGAGTTAACGAGCTTCAGGTGCTCGGCGCACCGGTCTCGTATCTCCCACGGAGGAGCTCCGGAAGCATAAAGGAGGAGCGACGACAGTGGAGGACGAGAGAGGACCAGGCCTGGATTTTATGTTGTGTTTTATTTGGTTTGTGTGGGCGGCAGTCGCCGTGAGGAACTGCCGCCCTTATACTTTCGTTTTATTGTTGGTTTTATTTGATTATTAAATATGTTAAATGTTCGCCGGTTCCCGCCTCCTTCTTCCCATATTTACGAACTTTGTTACAGTATGATTTAAGTCGTTTCGTGCTCGACCACTGATCTATATAGTGGAGCACACAAGACGCTTCTCAGTCTCAAACAACTTCAGAGTCACTAAAATGAGCATTTACTGCGCTAAACCATTCAAATACATACAAAATTATGTCTATCTATCTATCTATCTATCTATCTATCTATCTATCTATCTATCTATCTATCTATGATTCAGTTGGTTTATCTATCTATCTATCTATCTATCTATCTATCTATCTATCTATCTATCTATCTATGATTCAGTTGGTTTATCTATCTATCTATCTATCTATCTATCTATCTATCTATCTATCTATCTTTGATTCAGTTGGTCTATCTATCTATCTATCTATCTATCTATCTATCTATCTATCTATCTATCTATCTATCTATCTATGATTCAGTTGGTCTATCTATCTATCTATCTATCTATCTATCTATCTATCTATCTATCTATCTATCTATCTTTGATTCAGTTGGTCTATCTATCTATCTATCTATCTATCTATCTATCTATCTATCTATCTATCTATCTATCTATCTATCTATCTATCTATCTATCTATCTATCATTTGACCACATCTATCTATCTATCTATCTATCTATCTATCTATCTATCTATCTATCTATCTATCTATCTATCTATCTATCTATCTATGATTCAGTTGGTTTATCTATCTATCTATCTATCTATCTATCTATCTATCTATCTATCTATCTATCTATCTATCTATCTATCTATCTATCTATCTATCTATCTATCTATCTATCTATTTTTGATTCAGTTGGTTTATCTATCTATCTATCTATCTATCTATCTATCTATCTATCTATCTATCTATCTATCTATCTATCTATCTATCTATCTATCTTTGATTCAGTTGTCTATCTATCTATCTATCTATCTATCTATCTATCTATCTATCTATCTATCTATCTATCTTTGATTCAGTTGGTCTATCTATCTATCTATCTATCTATCTATCTATCTATCTATCTATCTATCTATCTATCTATCTATCTATCTATCTATCTATCTATCTATCTATCTCTCATTTGACCACATCTATCTATCTATCTATCTATCTATCTATCTATCTATCTATCTATCTATCTATCTATCTATCTATCTATCTATCTATCTATCTATCTATCTATCTATCTATCATTTGACCACATCTATCTATCTATCTATCTATCTATCTATCTATCTATCTATCTATCTATCTATCTATCTATCTATCTATCTATCTATGATTCAGTTGGTTTATCTATCTATCTATCTATCTATCTATCTATCTATCTATCTATCTATCTATCTATCTATCTATCTATCTATCTATCTATCTATCTATCTATTTTTGATTCAGTTGGTTTATCTATCTATCTATCTATCTATCTATCTATCTATCTATCTATCTATCTATCTATCTATCTATCTATCTATCTATCTATCTATCTTTGATTCAGTTGGTCTATCTATCTATCTATCTATCTATCTATCTATCTATCTATCTATCTATCTATCTATCTATCTATCTTTGATTCAGTTGGTCTATCTATCTATCTATCTATCTATCTATCTATCTATCTATCTATCTATCTATCTATCTATCATTTGACCACATCTATCTATCTATCTATCTATCTATCTATCTATCTATCTATCTATCTATCTATCTATCTATCTATCTATCTATCTATCTATCTATCTATCTATCTATCATTTGACCACATCTATCTATCTATCTATCTATCTATCTATCTATCTATCTATCTATCTATCTATCTATCTATCTATCTATCTATCTATGATTCAGTTGGTTTATCTATCTATCTATCTATCTATCTATCTATCTATCTATCTATCTATCTATCTATCTATCTATCTATTTTTGATTCAGTTGGTTTATCTATCTATCTATCTATCTATCTATCTATCTATCTATCTATCTATCTATCTATCTATCTATCTATCTATCTATCTATCTATCTTTGATTCAGTTGGTCTATCTATCTATCTATCTATCTATCTATCTATCTATCTATCTATCTATCTATCTATCTATCTATCTATCTATCTATCTATCTATCTATCTATCTATCTATCTTTGATTCAGTTGGTCTATCTATCTATCTATCTATCTATCTATCTATCTATCTATCTATCTATCTATCTATCTATCTATCTATCTATCTATCATTTGACCACATCTATCTATCTATCTATCTATCTATCTATCTATCTATCTATCTATCTATCTATCTATCTATCTATCTATCTATCTATCTATCTATCTATCTATCTATCTATCTTTGATTCAGTTGGTCTATCTATCTATCTATCTATCTATCTATCTATCTATCTATCTATCTATCTATCTATCTATCTATCTATCTATCTATCTATCTATCTATCATTTGACCACATCTATCTATCTATCTATCTATCTATCTATCTATCTATCTATCTATCTATCTATCTATCTATCTATCTATCTATCTATCTATCTATCTATCTATCTATCTATCTATGATTCAGTTGGTTTATCTATCTATCTATCTATCTATCTATCTATCTATCTATCTATCTATCTATCTATCTATCTATCTATCTATCTATTTTTGATTCAGTTGGTTTATCTATCTATCTATCTATCTATCTATCTATCTATCTATCTATCTATCTATCTATCTATCTATCTATCTATCTATCTATCTATCTATCTATCTATCTATCTATCTATCTATCATATCTTCATTTGGTTTATCTATCTGTCCGTCCGTCCTTACCAATATGGATGGGTAAAAGTGGCACGTGTTTTCATCGTTTCTGCCTATATTTGCGTGTGGAACTTCTTTCTGGGATCTCTGTTACAGACAGCTTTTGGTCATTGCATACTGGGGAAATTGGCTTGAATCTGTCTGCTGAATGACATTCATGTCAAAAACATTAATGCTGCAAAAAAAAACTTTGTGACAAAATTCTATAAGACTTACATCTCCTGAAAAAGGCAATCCACGTTCTGCTGACACTGGCAGGGAGACGGGGCTAACGCGAAGGAGTGTAAAACAGATGACACGTTAGCTTTCGCAGCCAGGGTAATATATTCCGGACTAAATACAAATGATGTTGCTACATGGAGATAGTGGGCAGGAAATTGTGTCCTATATTTGAGGCACACATAACAAAATGCATTATTATGTATGTAGAGCATATTTCTGTCTACATTGTTGTAATATTTCAGATGGAGCTCCGAAAGAGGCTTGCTTCAGCATTTGTAATACATTTTTGCAGAAGAATTCAGTCGTTACTTAAAAAAAAGACAGCATCACCGTCTTGCCAAAGTAAATGAAAAGACGCTTTGATATTTGAATAATCCTCATTACAGAAAGGAATGTCTGTGCTTCACTCACTTTAAACTGATTTAGATTGCTCTATTTATTCTGCTCCCAATCCAGCGATTATTTCATTCTAACTTTTTTTTCTAAACATCATGTTTTTCTTATTGGCAAGCCTGCTGGAAGTTTACAGGGCTTATTGTCCATTAGAGCTCTCTCTGATCTTCTTATATCGCTGTTTTCTGACTGAATCCAGGCACTGGAGCCAGACTCTCCAAAACTGTGAAGTGGGAATTGAAATGGAAAAAGCCTGTTGGATTGCTAATAATGGCAGAGTCATTTTTTTTAAACACAAAACAGGGAAAGGAGCTGTAATCATCAAGTCCATATGTATTTGTTTTTGTTATTTCGCCCAATTTTCGTCATTTCCACAAGGCAAGACTCCCTGAGCTGAAGTATGCGAGGTGAGATAGCGTCCTTGCCAGCAGACAGTCCAACAATGTGTACGTCTCCCAGGCCTGACCTTTGAGGAAATGAACAGTTTTATTGTCCGTCCATTACAGAGGCTGAAACAACAGTCAAGTTATTAACATTACTTCTCCTGTAACAGCAATTCTCCCCGTTCCCCCCAACAACCTGAAGCTGAAAGGAAAGAGGAAAAACATAACAAAAGTTGCCAACAACAGATGGAAAATAAGCGTTCATTTGTCTTTTAGGACGATTGCATTATATGTTCTCAAACAGCTGCATTTGTTCCTGGAGAAGGAAATTCAAATAAATGTTAATGCAGTGTGGTGATCTTTTCTGAAGTTCGTCACTCCCTCCGGGCAGCTATTGTGGAATCTTATATTTTAAAGCGAGGGGGCCGGCTGCGTTTGTCAGGAAACACAATGTGGCTTATTGTGGTGTCTGGTGCCAAGCCTCAGTCACTCACGATGACTAATCTGTTATTATCGTCAGCCAATCATTTCATGTTGAGTAACCTTGGGGGAGCTGTGAAATTCAAGAAGGCCTTCCTTAAATATTAAACGTCTCAGACTTTGTGCGGTTTGCCATCCCATAGGCTAATTAATGCCCTGTTTGGCTGCAGTGTCCTCATGCCTTTGAGTGCTAATTCATTTTGCTTAGTCATATGGCTCTGAATAGTCCGTGCATGAGGGCTTTAATTATTTGCTAATCGAATTTATTCCATTCAAAGTGTCATCTTAGCCTTATATAAAGTCTACTGTATCATATTGGATATTGGACTTGTTTTAGAAAAAAAAGCATTTAAATATCATCTTACTAGGACGTATCATTTGGGGATATAGAGTGATATTTATATACGTTTTGTTTAAATGGTATTTTTGTAATATCATTGATTTAAGCGATTTTGTCCTTTGAATAAAACTGTGGTGTTTTTTTCCTCCTCAAGTGTGAGCTCATATTCACCTGAGCCACACAAACCCCTGATGTTTCATATGATACGCAAAAAAAACTTTTTAAATGTATATTTTTAATATTTTGCCTAAAGCCACAATAAACTGTTTGATTTAAAAATAATGAAATATTTCATATGTCTTCCCAAGGTTAATATCCGGGCTGCATTATATATCTGACCACATTTAAAGTTTTACATTTAGTAGTTTAACAGGAAAAAAAAGGAATGTCATTTATTATTATCCCCTCATGCGCTTGTTTTGTTTCTGTGGAACATAAATGGAGAACTTACATTTGTGTCTGTTCCTCACACAAAACTTTTCTGGATTTTTTTTTTGTCATTTTATATATATATATATATATATATATATATATTCATGTCCCATTGAAAAAATAATAAATAGTGCATGTTTGACATGAGGACTCACATTGACAGAATATTTCGATGAAGTAGCTTCCTTTCTTTGTATGTTGAATTTGACCACATTGATGTTTTTTAGAGGATGTGGTTCTGCTCTCGGGGGGCTGCTCTCAAACCCCCAGGTGATTTGCAGAAGCTTGCAAAAAAGGAAGACAGCAGCAGCATGTGTTCAAAGCAGAGAGAACCATGTTCTTGTCAGCTGATATTTCAGTGACTGATTTGTCAAGTTAGCTGTAAGCGCTTGGAGACAGTAGAACAAAGATGCCTTTTACGGCTGATCTGAGACCAGTTAGGACATTAAAACATTTCTTATATAGCCAATCAGCAGCCACCTCTCACCCCCTCTGCCCCAGAGCAGTTGTCAGTTTGACCTTTAACCCCCAGTGAGTGTCAGTGCTGCTTAATAACAGCCATTAGTGAACGCTAGTGTTTTCTTTCTTGTCGTCGTGGTTCTTTGAGTTTAAACATGTTAACACTGCACTTCTCAGACACGTGGTGTCCAATTTACATCAAGCTTTACATCAAGATTTCCCTTAAAGTATAGCTAGGTGGTACAGTGGGAGAAATATCTTTTGGTACTATAAGAACCCTTTTAGGGCGCCTTGTGTTCTCAGTACGTATGGTTAAACTGATAATCACGATTAATATCCCGATATTCCAGAGTTCATTATTGGTCAGACAAAAGGATAGTCCCGGCCTAAACTCCTACCACTGCTTGGGTCGTTGCCAGCTGTGTTTGGCTAGTTGAGATGCTCAACTAAATCTTGTTTTGAACAATGTTTTAATCACGCCGCTGAGAAACCGTCTTTGGGTTTTACAGGTAAAATCTGTTGTTAAATACTGTAACCATGGCGTACAATTAAGATGCTGTAACATGCTGTCACATTAATGAGTTTTGTGCTGGCAATTAATGGTCATAAAAAATAGTTTTCATCATGTCACTTAAAGTGTTACCCTATTATGTTATTTTTTATTAATGTATACAGTAATAGACAAAAAATGAAAGATTTATATTTTTATTATAAACATTTAAATAGGCCCATATTAATTTTCTACTATAAAAAATATTTATATAGTGCAATATGATATGAAAGAAGACCTTTACTTTTTGTGGATGGCCGAATGCGATCGAAATTTGAACAGCACAATTATTGGGGTTATTTCAAATTAGGGATGCACCGAATGTTCAGGAACCGAAATTATTCGGCCGAAAAAAAAGCCAAAAAAAGCACTTAATAATAAGTAAAAAGGCCGAATAAATTTTGCCGAACAATGACGTTTTTAATGATGTTTTAACGTTCACATATCGCGTCTTTTCCGCGCGCATATTCTTTATATCTTATGTAGGCGCGCGGTAACCGTGCGCAAAACGGAAGGGACGCGCGTGCATGCGGTGCGGCGCGCTTGTTTTTGTGCCGCGGCGAGATGAAAACATCTCAACTTTTCAGAATGCCGCGAGCGCACCGCAGGTCATGTGACAAGAACCAACCGATCATCTTCGACCTTTCCGTAACAAAACATGGAAATCTCAGCCGAACAGCTGATCATAGCTGTACAGGGGGGTTGTTATATCTCATTTACATAAATATATCTAGTAGTAAAGCTAAAGCAAGGGCTAAAAATCAATTTATCTCTTGCTGAAACTTTCTCATCGTCAGAAACCAGTTCATGGTTGCATAGCAACGACAGACGCCACAGAAGCGCGAGCTCCCGAACGCTTGCGAAAGAAGGAGGAAGCGACGCGGCCGCGCTTTACACGCTTTATTAGGCGCGATATGTGAAGTAGGCTTATGTCTAGGACAGTTATTTATTTGTTGTGGGTTCATCTACATTTTTTTGCACTATTCAATGCACATTTGTTGTTGTAGACATACAGAGTTACATTCTTTCAGCAGTCAGTTATAGGCTATTCAAGAAGAACATAGGCTTCAAAGATGGCCAAATAATTTTTATTTTTTTTTATTTTACTAATTTATTCATTTTAAGTTACATTGTGCTTTGTTTGTATAATATCTGCTGGAATGTTAAAAAAATGTTCAGTGTTAAATATTTTGAAATTATATTTTTGTTATTTGATTTATTTCTCTGAAAAGCAACACAAAATAGTAAAAAAGCAAATTTTTACTATTTAATTATTGTAATGGTGAAAAAATTGGCAAAATAAATGGAAAAAAAAATGCAAAACACCGCATTCGGCCTTCGGCCTTCGGCCTTCGGCCAAGCATTTCATTATTATTCGGCTTCGGCTTCGGCCAAGAATTTCATTTCGGTGCATCCCTAGTTCAAATAATTGCGATTAGAACAAAAAACCAAGATCAGATGATTAATCAATAATCGTGACAGGCCTACATTTTGGTCATACTGAAAATATATCATCCTTTTAACATTTTAGATCTGCTTTAGAAAATAACTGAGCAATAACTGAGAGCTACTGCCTGTATCAGTGCGCTTTTATTCGTTCATAGCGCAGAACCCCGCAGTTCAAGATGGACGGTGATCCCTTAATATGCATGCTCATTGTGACGGCTCCTACAATTATGAATGATTAATTCTTTGGACAGTAATTGAAAAGGCCTTGTCTACCGCTGACTGCCGATGAAGAAATCAGCACAATAGTGCATTGATAGCATACTATCTTCTTATCCTCTGTCATCTAATCCTTCCTTTGTGTCACACTCAAAATGCTTTTTAATTAGTTTCATTGGGTAATGCGCTTCTTTCCCTCTGTCTGTGGCTATTGTCGTCATGTTGAGTCACATGAGTGCCACCATTGTTTCCAGCGGGGCTCCTCAGAATACATTTGCTGTTTCCCGTGAGCAAGCGCAAGTTAATCGCTTTGACATGCATTTCTTCCATCTCCAGTGTTTGACTGTTAACATATTGAAAATTGTCCTTAAAATAAAAAATGTAAAAATACGTGCAAGCTGCATGCGCTCTAGATGTTGTGTCTGGGATGTTATGGTATGCATTCGTTGATTAAAAACATCAGAAAGAGTGGCATATTTATGTAACATGGGTGCTGATTATATGTAATGTGGATTACGTTATCAGATTGCAAAAATTAAATACTTGTGATTATATTACTTTTTAAACTACTCATAATCGGATCACAGTGTACTTTTTTTTATTTATTACGTGATTACTTACCATTCACAGAATGGCAGAAAATGTTTAGAATTCATTGATTCTCCCTAATTCGATTCTTATCTTTCAAATTTTCCTCTCTCAACAGTTTTGTCGAATTGCACACACATCGGCCACTAGTCGGGCGACTAGAATTAAATGGAAAAATTGAGTATAAGCAAATAAAATATTGAATCTTTTTATTTATTATAATTGAACTTTTGTGATTTAATTCTTCTCAACACTATTTCTGTAAAGCCGGACTTAATGCAATGTTTAATGCACTTCTTGTTGTCGATAAAAATCAATCATTTTTCTTTCTCTTTTTATCAATACGGTACAAGATTTACTGTTCAAATGTTACAAGTAATCTAAAAGTAGTCTAAAATGTGTAATAGATTAGTAATGGACTTTGTACCTTGAACGTAACACAGAGAATTAAATATTGTTATGCATTTCATCAAAATGAGCTATTTATACTCGGCTGTTTTTCCTGGTTTTCAAAGACCAGCAATGTGTTAATCTGTCCCTGTCGTGCTTATGAGTTTCAGAGATGAAAGTGCCTTTATATCTATTGTTTAGGACTCGACTGGAGATAAATTCTGGGGTGCCGCTCAAAGGAGCAGCTCGAATCTTTTGTAGTTTGTACGAGAGATGCTCCATTATATGAACAATTAATGAGAATGTGTGCAGTACGCATACAATTCCCACGACTCACGTTCACAAGTCCGTGAACGGCTCGCTCTGTCATTCTGCAGTATGTCGCACACAAATATGCTTGTTCTGTTGCATGAAAGATCTATCTCTAGAAAACAAGTCATCTGTTTCATTTACTATTTGGAAAGCTAGTGAACACAACGACCTTCGACGCGCGCTAGAAAGGTTTGGCTTGTGCGTATCTTAGTAACTCAACAGCTGTAGAAACAAAGAGGTGGGTGTTGGAAGATTGAATCACTGGTGTATTAGCACTTACGAAGGAAGCTATTTATTTTGAGCCATATGGTAATGCTATAACGGTCTGACTGTAGATCGCATACTTTTATTAAACATGTAATTACCATTTTTACTCTCTATATATATACAGTAATTTTTATTACAATTTAATCCATTACGCTCACTCCAATCTTCAGTGTCACATGATCCTTCAGAAATCATTTTTATATGCTGATTTGGTTTTCAAGATTCATTTCTTATTATTATCAATGTTAAAAAAAATGATTGTGTTGCCTATAATACTTTTGTGAAAACTGTGTGTTTTTTTCTGGATTCTTGGATCAATAGAATATATTTGAAATATACTTTAATGTCACTTTACGCTGTAAAAAATTAAGTTACCTGGTCGCCTTAAAATTTTGAGTGCATTGAAATTAAAAATTTGAGTTGGTTTAATCAACAGAAACTCAATATATTATGTTATCTGAACTCCATTCATTATCTAAGTTGATTTGACTAAAGAAAAAAAGGTAACATTTTATTTTACAGCGCTGTAGTTACACGTTAAACCTAATCCTAACCCTAACTCTATTGTAAGTACATGTAGTTAATTAATAGTACTCGGTACTTATTTGAGTAATTACAATGTAACTACGGCACTAAAATAAAGTGTAAAATGTTATGGTAACAAATCATGAGAATAATTTTTTTACTGTATAGATCAGTATTTGTTTCCTAATAAAAGTTTTAATTTCTTTAAAAAAAAATGGAACTGTAATGTATAAAACATTTTGATGTTTGAAATGCTAAGATTTTAAGAACATACGATTTATTTGAAGATGCAAACAATTATTCACCGAATTCACTTAGTTTGAACCGATTCAAAGAAATAAGTCAGAGACGCCATTAAAACATGGGATAGGGAGGCATTGCAAAACTAGTCTAATGACAAATATTTAAATTATTGCAACATTGCATCACAATGTTGCTTAATTCATTTATTCTAGCAAGCAGAATAATCACAAATATATAGGGAAAATTCCATTATGTTGCTCAGCACTATATCAATATTTCCGTTTTTCTTGAGCTCATCATGGGAAGTGATCTCTCCTTTCCCAGAAATAATATCTGTATCTTGTATGTGGCTGCACCTTGTTATTCAGTTCACTATATAGAGACATCATTAGGCTCAACATGTCTCTTTTCTTATCTCATCACAAAGTAGAACATTTTGACATAACCAAACCCTGTTCTACCCGTTTTTTCAAGAGCCATTAAATGCAAAGTTTGCTGTGTGGTAATCAATAATACAGACAGTTATATTTGGAGCCGGTCCCTCTTTAGGAATATTAGAGCTTTAGGCTCGTTGCTAGGGAGCAACATGAATTGTGCTGGAACCAGCGGACGAATGCCCACTGCTGTAAAGTATCGACAGGTGCCATAAATCACTGACAAATCGACATCAGGGGATATCCTGGAAAAATGAGCTCAGGGTAATTTAAGCTCGGACAAGCTGGAATCAAATAAAAAGTAATATCATAGAATTATGGGTGGATTTGTGTCACGTTGTCCTGCCCACATCTGTATCAGGTGAATTACAAAATATTGGGTTTAATCGTCAAGCGATTCCTGTGGCACGGAAATGCAACTGTACAAACTCGCCAGAGAAGTATAGAAGTATAACCGAGTGCGGAAACATTGTCCATTCCTCTCAGTTTGGTGAAATATCATAATGTCCATCATTGAGTAACTAAAAGGCTTGTTTGAAGGTTAATAGTTGATTCTTGAATGCTTCTCAGGCTTTTAAGAAAGCCAAGTCCTGGGAGAAGAACAAAAAGGCACAATAGGGAGATTTGAATATAAAATGCTGTATATATTTATGTAAAATAGTGGTAGGTGATTGGTTATCTATCCATACCTTTAAATGCAAATAGCTTGAAAGATTGTGTCCCAGCGTCTTACAGAGGACACAGTCAGTGTAAACAGCAGCCTAGCAGGAACCTGAAGTTGTCTTTAAAGGTTTAAACTGTTACATTACCATCAAAACAGTTTCAATGTATTGTTAACTTGTAGAAAGATAACTCGTGTCTACGTCTGTGAATTTTCTTTTTGGGCCAATAGCAATAACATTAAAAATGAACATATATCGGCTGATACCGATATGGTGAATTCACTTCTAATGTTCAAATGTTGTTATTAAATGAAAACTATTAAAACTTTAATTTAAATAAAATAAATATAATAAAATTAAATATAAATAAATAAATAAAAAAAATAAAATACGTTTACGCTGAAGTACTAAAAGTACAATAATATATAATATTAAAATGAAACTGCAAAATGAATGCAATGAGCTGGATTTTTTTCTCACTTCAGTTTACTTTTGGGATATTTGAAGTTTGAGTTTGATTTCTTTCAGTGTGAAGACTCCATGTATTTTTTTGATGTTAAAATACCAGTTTGAGGAAACCTTTACACAGGGCTGGGTAGGTTACTTTAAAAATGTATTTCACTACAGATTACAAAATACATGCTTTAAAAAGCCATTTGTAACGTATTACGTTACATTCCTCAAGTTTAGCGACTTAATCTAAATACTTTAGAATACTTTGGAATACTAATAAGTGTGAAACAAACACAAAAAAGGTCATTGCAAGTTTTTATCTCACAATTCCCCCAGAATTGAGTGATATAAAGTTGCAATTGCGAGTTATAAAGTCAGAATTATGAGATATAAACTCGCAATATTGAGTAAAGTCAGAATTATGAGATATAAAATCGCAATATTGAGGAACGTTGTATTGCAAGTTTATATCTCCCAATTCTGACGTTATAACTTGCAATTGTGAGTTTAAATCTCGCAATTCTGAGAAAAAGAAGTCAGAATTGTGAAATGCAAACTCACAATTGTGAGAAAAAGATTCAGTGACCTTTTTTACTATTATAAAATGACTCACAAAACACCATCACAAAACATGAAAACAGTCGAAAACATGAAACTTAACTCCGCAGAGAATCACCAATCGCTGTTTAAATGACATTAAAATTCAAAGGAATCACTTTGGTAATCTAAAACACTTTTCAGATGTAACTGTAATCTGATTACCACACATTTAAAATGTAACTGTAATGAAATACAGTCACTCAAATTTTGTATTTTAAATACGTAACTAAGTTACTTGTATTTCGTTACTCCCCAACCCTGCCTTTACATATGTCGATCTTTCCCGAAATGTTGCGTAAATACATTGATCATCATAGCAACACCGCAGCATTGCTTCAACCAATAGCATGAGTTTGAGGCGGGGCTATTTGTTTTTCTAAGTGCTTGTTGAAAATGAATAATTGTTTTGAAAATATTACTTTTTCTTTTTGCTATTCCATTTGGTGATGCTAGTGGCACAGAAATTCTGTTGGTTCTGTTTCAGTGCATTTGTATGCCTTTTATTCTGGAAGCTTTGATATCTAATCATCAGCAATGTGAGATGTTAAATGTTAATAGATTGCTTTTCAGATCAAAATAATGGCAACATGATTGCTCTCACCAAATCGAACATCCCGTCTTTTGTCCTTTAGACCTCCAGGTATTCCTGTACATTGTTATTCTGTATTTACAATCCCGATCGATATTGCTCGGGTAGTGTATGTTAGGCTCTTTTCTGGCTCTCACATCAGGCATATTGAAGCATCAGAACCAATTTAATGACCCAACAGGGGTGCAGAATCTCAGCAGCCCGCAACATTTAATAGATGGATGTTTTTGACTCATTAGAGGTCGCGGCTGTGAATAATAATTAGGGAAAGACTGATTATGCTGAACCCAGCTCTAATAAGACATGCATTTAAAATTTAAAACACACACACACGCCTCACTCCAACATAAAGCACACGCACAGGAAATTGATTTGTGGGTTTATGACTGAAGTGCAATTTTGTTAACTATTATTGACGGGGAGTCTTGCATTAAAACAGTTGCCGTGGCGATGACACACATTTTCCTTTCATTATTGTGTGCTGAGAGCACTAATACTAACACACGCCAATAACTTTAGCATCAACGCATGCTTATTTTAATACAGTAACCAGGACAACTAACAGGCAGCTGCTGTCAGGATTCCAGGAATCGTTCTTTTTTTACCTTTCTATCTCTGTCCTCCCGCTTGAATTGATATTTTGACCTGCATATTTTAAAGAGACAGGTAGCTATTACAGCGTGTTTGTTGAAGCTGACTCATTGATAGGGAGAATATGTTGGGGAAGGGTTGTTTCGGAGGGTGGAGGTGTAGAGGAATGCGTCTGAAAGGCCCGTGTTTGACTTTCTGGGAATTCACCGGCCTATTTGGCGAAACGTTTGAACAATATGCGTAATGTACATTAGCGGCGGTTGTTTTTATTGGGGTTTAGTCAGAGTTCCCTGGTGTCTGTAGAAGACGTTTGGCTGATAACAAACAATGTTGTACTGAGAGCTTAGGTTTCATTGTGTTATAATTAAAGGGGCTTTTTTATGTCGTAATCTGAGGTTACAGAATTATTTGTAATTGTTGATTGGCAAAAAACCTCACGGAAGACAGGTAATTTGGATAAATGTTCCTGTAAACTCGCAGCACAAGCTCGGGCACGTTCGAGAGTGAACTTTAAACGAGCATTATGAAATGTTTGTCTGAATTTATGTGTCATAATTTTATCGAAAATAAGTACCTTGGGTTGCAATTAGTTGTTTTTTTTATATATATACAGTTATATAAAAGTTTTTCCTTCTGTCTTGTAAAACGAATGCGCATTATGTCCTTTTGTGAAATAATGAAAAAGCCGAGTGCCTGAATTTCATTCCTTCTCGTCAAAACAAAGGTTCTGTTCAAAAATGGCTTCATTCGTTTTGATTGATATTGCAGATCCTCAAACCAAGTTTTATAGAACAAAAATATCATGAATTATTAAAACTCAGGGGCGTTTTACCACATACGCCCGTGTTTTATGTTTAATTGGGCCTCTTTGGCAACGGCGAGCACTGGAGAGGTGTTATGTAAATATATTCCCACAGAGGCCCATTTGACATTTTGTGGAGCACTTGAGCAGTATACGGAGAGCACACTGACATAGGGAAAATGTCCATTCGTTCTGATCTGATGAGACATGTTAGGATTGCTCATGCAGATTTTAGTCTGTTGATTTTGCGACCAGTCAGTGCCTACCTGTGTGTGTGTGTGTCCTTCTTTCCTCATCACAAAGGCTTCTTGTAGAGTTGCACGATTCTGGATAAATTGAAAATCGCAATTTTTTTTGTTGTTGTTTTGTTTCAAATAGAAATCATGAGTCTTTGAAGTTTTTGAACAGACAAAATAACATGTAATTTACTGGAGGTTCTGACGAATGTTAATTGCTGCAGTCTATTTATAATGTTTAAAAAGAAATCTCTTTGAATGAATGATTCAATCAATGATTCATAAATACCTTCATTTAATGGAATAATCAGCATTTATGAACAAATCTATTGAATGAATGATTCAATGACAAATTTTGTTACCGAATCAGTCACTTGTCGCATAACAATTGTATCATAATTGATACAATGTATATATTTGATGCGTTCATTTACTTTCAAAAGGTGGGTTCCAATGTTTTGATCGCTACCGTACACTGTAAACCTAAATAAGATGGAAAATTAAAAAAAAAAAAAAATGAGGTAATCAGTTACATCAAAATGTTTAAGTAAGCCGAACTGGAAAATTTTTATTTTATATTAATTTTATATTATTAAATAATATAATTATATTATATATATATATATATATATATAATAATATAATATTAATTTTATTTTTGTACAATTTTTATTTTGTACCCAAACGTCAGTTGCTAAGATAATTCATACATTTAACTTAAAATTATCACGTAATCTGAACCTAAATATTGTTAGTAGTGTAAACTTGTAAATAGTAGCGTTAAAAATCGCATCCATGAACATGATTTCGGCCCGAGTCCCATCCCGATTCTTTTCCACCAGCTGTGAGGTGAGGACGGCATGTGCCATGATTCCCCGCTCAAACTTGGCATCATTTCTCGCCTTTGTTTTGAATAGGCGACCTCTAGTGGACTAAAAACTACATATTGCACCTTTAAGTTTGTCTGAATTGTAAAGTTAATAAAACTCATAACAATGAAATGATTCCGATTGCTTAAAATGTGTCAGTTTTGTGAACTCAGAAGAAAAAGTAAGTGCTAACTACTCATAAAAGTTAGGATTTAATTGAACTAATTTGAACATTATTTATACGTTGTAGACAGCAGTGTTTATATTTGAACTATAAACTTTATTCATGTACTGTGATAATCTGATCACAGATAACATATAATCCGACACCGATTTTAATGTTCTCTGTGATCATACTTCTCAAAAGTTTAATGTAGACGTAGCCGAATCACTGTCTTTTAACGATTAATCGTGCGGCTCTAGGATCTCGTCAGGTGTGTTACAGGAAAATTTCCATTATAAATTTCCAGCGCTCTCTAATCATATCGTTGTCTTAGCCAATTAAATTGCCAAGCAAAAGAAATCCTTTTTATGAAAGGTTAGAATTTATTAACAGAGCATGTTTCTGACCTCTTCTGTAGAGCAAAGCCCAATCTAATCAAGAAAGTGTATGTAGGATCCCTGCGTGATTAGCATGGCACAGTGCAGCCCTTAAAAGATATTTTGAGACCAACTTCAGTGGTGCTAATTGCAAGTAAATGAGAGTACGGTGGGTCTTAAATGGGTCTTCAAACTGTTCACATTAAGTCAAATTGTTTTTCAATTCAACAAATGGCCAGTGACAAGAACCTTTAAGAAAATGTTATACATTCACCTCAGGAGGACAAACTTAATATTATATGAGATTTGAAAATAAAACCCGTTTACCGACATTGTCTAATAGTGCTACAACGACGCGTCAACGTCATCGATTACGTCACGACTGTGAAAATACGTCGACGTGGGTGAAATGCGTCGACGCGTCACAATGTTTACATTCGTCTCGCGTAATGGCGGCTTCTGCTCCTGGGAACGGAGAAAGTTCCATTCTATCACAAAAACCCAGACCACGATTATCAAAAGTATAGGAATACTTTAAACAGAGGCTGAATAAAACGGTCCTTTGTTCCCTTTGCAGAACGGAAATGGCGTACCGCCTGTGGAATTGGATCTCTGCCAAATTTTTTCGCGCGCAAAATCATATTTTGAGCGCGAAAGGGCATTTCGCGCGCGCGTGAACTGAGTTGAGGAGAAAATCTTCATCTCACAAATAAGAAAATATTTAGAGGGAACGAAAATCAGTTTTGCATTTCAAAGAAGTTTATTTGGATGTGCGCGGACGCTCTCTTTCGCACGTGCGAGGTTTCAGCTGCTCGCGCTCCTGATTCCCGCCCCGCGCGCTCGCGAAGACCCGCTGCATCACAGACAAAGCAGGAGACGTTTGTTCAATGGCTTGAACACTATCAAAGTTCCTTTAAGACTGTAGAGAAAGTCTTTGACACTCTTCATTTTAAAGTTCAAATGTCTCCCACTGGACGAACACACATAAGTGGCTTATTTTTCATCAAAATCAAATCGTAGCCTATTGTTACATAATGGCGTGTCCCAGTGTTTCTACACCTCAATGAACTGCTAAATTAGTTCTAACTTCTTACGTAAAAAAAAATCACTAGATTAATAAAAAAAGGTAATAAAAATAATCGACAGAAAATTAGTCGACAGAAAGAATAATCGTTAGTTGCAGCTCTATTGTCTAATGTCTATAGTACAGTTTAAAGCCCTGATTTGTGTCACCTTATATGCTCAAAATTTAAAATTCAAACTCAAGAATTAATATTAATATATAATATTGAGAAAATGGAATGAGGTTAGTTACTAGTTTTCACTCCATGCTGTAATTAAATGTCACTTCCTGTGTGTCACAATTTTATTTTATTTTTAACTGGGGGGAAATCCTGCACTAACAGTGTTATTCACAAAATGTGTGACAGAGCTAAATATTATGTTTTGGTAATTAAAGCATGGAATAAAATTTCAACAGATAATTCCACAATGATCACACTGTTAATTGTAATTGTCTGATATGGACTAGAATGCCCAGGCTTTTTAAAATAGATGAGAGAAATAGGAAATGTGCTCCACAAAGAAGAAAACGTAATACATGCTGTAAAAGTCCAATAAAAGCATAAGCAGTATAAATCAAAATATTCATGTTCTCTTCTCCACAGGCATCAGTTTGAGACTGCAGTCTCTCCGTTTCATTTGAAACAGGCAACAAATGTAATCAAATATGTTGAGCAATAATAATATGAGGTCAACAAAATTATTTTTGAACAAATGATCATGCCTCTGTCATCTGCTGTCTGAAGTTCTCACATGGTTTGTGTTTGCTCTTCTTTCTCTTATGAACAGGTGAGGTTTTTTTGGGATGCAAGCCGTTTGTGTGACCAATGGCAGATGAAAAAGTTTGCACTTCCGATTTGTGCAGAAATTTGAACTTTGTTTAAAAAAAATTTGTGGCCATTATGTGTGAATAAAGCAAAATAGCTTGTTCTCTCCAGGGATGCCGTCGTTTGAGGTTCGCTACTCGCATGTCGTATTACGAGAGCTTGAATTCCGAGATGTCAGGTTTTTGAGGTCGAGAGATGCGATGATTCTTTGATTCAGCCAGGAGAGGGTTTTTTTTTTTCGAGTTCTGATGGGAAGACTAACAGGCGAATGCTATTGCTCAGATCTCTGATCTCCAAGAACTGAGTGACGTGGCTTCCTGCCCAGAATCTTTTATATTGCCAATCCTAACAGAGAGCTGTCATGTTAAACCAGCAGCTCATGCTGTAGTAAAACATAATAGCCCACAAATCTATATATCCGAACCCCTGGGAGCAGCTTTCCTCTACGATCCTCCGTTATAGAATAAGATTAGCTATATGAAGTCACAGCGCTTCGATTTGGATTGAATTATCATTACTGCCAAGCTAATATCAATGATCTTTGAGATGTGTGCCATTGTGTAGCATTATGACTCAATGTCAAACATGGTTTGTTTGAAGTTGGATTGTGTTGTGATGTCATGAAATGGTTGTATACAAGTACTGGAAAGAATTTTCTATTGTTTTTATTTGATGGCAAATTAATATAATTCACTAAGCAATGATATAAATAATGCTGCACACCTGTTTAATGTGTAAATCGAAAATATGGTGTAGTACTAGGGAGCCTACAGTAAAACATGAGCACAGGCTCACAGTCTTGACATTTACTATTCTGCTTGAATTCATTCTTCATAACAAATGCACACACACACACACACACATACATACATATATATATATATGTGTGTGTGTGTGTGTGTGTACCAAATTTGCTCCTGTAAATACTGTTTGAATTCTTTTGAAGTGCCCCTATTATGCTTTTTTCAGATATTACAATGTAAAAGTTATTGTCTCCAAAAAAAAAAAAAAAACGATGAAGTGCCTAAAATTTGTCATCGGTGATTCCAGTCTTAATTCCTGCACAAATCTACGTAGGTTTGTAACAAATTTGCATAATTCCAGCCTGTTCATTGGCCGCCCGTCTACTTTGCCCCGCCCTCAAACACTGTAGCCGAGGCCTTGAAGAGTTTGGTTCTTGTCACATGAGCAGATGCTGTTTTCTGAGCTGTGAAAGAAAATCCACTTCGCTTTACGTCCAAAGGATGAGGACACGGGTTCGAATTGATACCGATGTCATTGCTGCCGTTTATATCACTGTGTATAGAAGAAGCTCTGGAGCTGAAATTCAAATACGGTAATGGACGTCGCGTTGCTGTAAGAAGTAGACCAATCTCAACAGTCTTGGCAGTCTGACCAATCAGAGCAGTGTAATTAAATGGCAGATAGATAGGGGTCCTTTAACTACAATTTTCATAGAATCTTCACCGACTGCAACCATAAGATCTAGATCAGGGGTGGCCAACGTCGGTCCTGGAGAGCCACAATGCTGCAAATTTTTGCTCCAACCCTAATCAAACACACCTGAACAAGCTAATCAAGGTCTTAAGGGTTACTAGAAAGCTACAGGAAGGTGAGTTTTTATCAGGGTTGGAGCTGAACTCTGCAGGATTGTGGTTCTCCAGGACCGACGTTGGCCACCCCTGATCTAGATCATTGGTAATACAAGATTGACTGCTACACACAAAAACGTTTGCGATTTGAAACGTTCGGCTGATATCGTTCAGCAAAAGTGCTGCCAAAACATCTGCGGTACTTGTGGCGACAAAAGACTATCAGAACCTCCTGAGTAGCTTGACACATCAGCATTGGCTCAACCAATGGTGTAACAATGGGGCTCGCTATTTGTTGGTCTGACCGGTAGCAGATGCGGAAGTGTTTGAAAGCCATTTTTAGTTTTCAGAGTGTGTTGCGTACAATGTATAAATATTGCTGTGTTTTGAATTCCTTTTTGTGTGGTAGAAATGACAATGTTCGCTTTTAAAACGGAATGATTGTTTCTTGTCTTTAGGTGATGATGCAGAGGAAAAGAGGGTTCTGGTACTGAGTTACCCACAGTACTGTCGGTACCGCTCCGTCATTGCGCGGCTTCGGGAGAGGCCAACCTCCCTCCTGACGGACCATGTGGTGCTGGCCCTGGGAGGAATCGCCTCCCTCACCAACAACACCCAGATCCTGTACTGCAGGGACACTTTCGAGCACCCCACGCTGGTGGAGAACGAGAGTGTGTGCGACGAATTTGGTAAGTGGATTTACTAGAAACTGTGTGATTTGGATAAGAAACAAACTCTACGCAAGTACGTGAACGCAAACATTACATCAGCATTACACACATTTGTGCGTCATTGTGTTCAAAAATTTGTCAAGCTTCAGGGATTGACGGATATTGCCATTTTATGGCCAATAGATTACTTTTACGATTATTTATTATTACGTTTTTTTTTTTTATTAGTGGTTTTTATTTTTAATAATAATAAGAAGAACTACATGATCATTTGGACTACAACAATATTAAGATTACTATTGTGATTTGTCATTATATTTATGCAAAGTTATTTTGAAATCTAAATGGTTGCAGATGTGTTTTGGGATGTCTAATTTTTCCCCTGGCAAAATGTGGTTTTAATTCAACTTGGCTCGAAGCTGAAATCTGTACTTCCTTATTACAGAAAAGGGCTGTTGCCTTTCCTTTTGCCAAATAGGTAGGAAAACTACAACACCCATAATGCACTGGACATTTTGAGTCCAATACTGCCTTGCTTGAGTATGAAATGCTACTTTCAAAGAGCAAACAAAGCGTTTTAAGTGCATTATCTTCAGTTTCCGTTACAGGATTTCGAGCATTGTAGGCTGTGTTTAAAGGCTGCAAAGAATCCTAAATATGGAGAGAATTACGGACGAAAAAGCTGAAAAACTGTCTCCATTTCAAACTGGATGACTAGGAACACAATGTTTTAGGCCAAACGGAAGGGGAAAACTGAAAGAAACTGCCGTTCCAACAATTATTTAGGAAGCCGGTGTTGCGTATAGCTGGGAAATAAATGGGAATTTCTCGTGCCAGGTAACACAGAGAAAGTGTAAACGTTGTTCATTTACATATACTACCGATACTGTAACAATACAATGCGGGCTGAAAATCCATTTACACTATAGGCTCCACATTTCAAACTTGAAAATGATTGGCTTACAGTACATAATTTTCTTACAGTCCCATTAAATGGTGCTATTTATCTATTTACCTGATATTAATAATTATTTCAAGGCTTGATTCTGATTGGTCAATCACGCCATCCAGCGGTACGTTATTCCTCGATAACCACCGCTGAAAACAGATAACACAGGCCCATCCAGGTTAGTGAACTCAGCAGCGCTATACGCTTGCTAGGAACGTTTTTTTCTTCGTTCATGTTTTGCGTTTGGTGAGGTAATAAAATATTAAAACTCAGTCAAATCAATATTTTGTGTACCGATATTTAATTATGTCATCCAGTTCATACAAACGCAACTACAGCCATTTTTGTGACTGTTGTTTTGTACACGGTTAGATTATAAGATAACAAACAGATACGCTTTTAAAACAGTTGCATCTCAGATCAATATCTCTTATTCTCATAATTATTTATGCGGCAAAATGCCGTTTAATAAGTGGCGTGACTGTACCGTATCCCTTAAATGTCCGCCTAGATCGCTCTCTCTCCGGCGTCTCCGCGGAAGCTGTGCATTTAAAGAGCTAATAAAATATTTCGACTCAGATCAATATTTCGTATCTAATTATTTACTTGTGTGGCAAGTAGCCGCGAAATAAGCGGGATAATGTATCCATCCGGTTGTTATCTCAGAATAAATCCCTTCAGGCTGATACAAGACCCCTCCGCTTTGTGTCGGGGTCCTGATTAGCCTGTTGAGGTTTATTCTGAGATAACAACCGGCTGGATGTACGTTATCCCTTACGTAACCAATAATTGAGTTGAAAAGAATGTAAAAGTGTTTGCAAGTTAAAAAAGTGTGGAAATTGGTTGAAAACAGCAGTCAAACTGATTAGATTAAATACTTTCTACTTGAGTTTTTACTGCCCCAATAATGCAAAAATTCATGTTAAGCTTTATAAGATTATGTGTTTGCATACATTCCTGAAGTATGTTTCTGGCCTTACTTTTAGAGGCTGATTATGGCTTATTAGTTCATATAATTGAGTGAAGAAACAATGAATGAATGAATGGAGGATTGATGCCAAATGATTAAGTAATTGAGTGTGTGGTTTAACTGGTCAAATTAGCAAAACAAGACCCTTATCTTTATTGCCTTATTGTGGGATGCCGTATGGGCACAGGCTGTTTTATCACTGTTGTACAAACAGAAATGAGTAACTTTGAGCTGGTGATTGAAACAGACACTCGTGTCTTTTAGCCTGTCGAGTTGAGAGTCGAGAGCTTGTTGTACGGTAGAGTAGAACCCTCAGATGAACTGAATGCCTGCTTTTACACTGTGGTCTGAGTCCGTCACACTCCGTCTGCTATTTTTTTCAAAAGGGCTGCTGTGATTTCAAAAACAACGATTCGTCCCACTTTTGGCTGATGGTTTAAAAACCACAACTGTGCATGAAATTACAGGCTATAAATGTCTTTCTTTGATCTGTGCATGATCACTTTGTGTTTGCAGTATACACTAACTAACAGTAGTTGATTTCTGTCTAAATACACGTTTTTAAAATCGACTGGGTTTTAATCGCACAATACGAAAAATGACATTGAACTTGAATGCGATTCTTAGCCTGCGATTATGTTTTATGCGCAGCTTGTCAGTGAAGTACGGCTCAAAATGCTAATCCAACTGAAAGCACTGCGAGTTTGAGTCGCTTATAATGTGCATTTGAAAATGCAGCGCGCGTCAAACATCTTTCCAGACGGAGAAGCATTTATTAGCATCTTATCCAACAAAAGACAACATTAATAACATTTTTACTCCAAACTCACTTTATTACGACAGTTGAGCATCCGTCTGAGAAATGGTGTGATTTCTTACACAGAATAAGGCGGTCGTGTGTTTATTAGTCATGTTTAATCAATCAAAGCGTTTCAATTTTCTGATTATTCAGCTACAGCGATATGACGCATTATCTTCTGCTGCAGGACATATTTTGAGTTTCTGCGCAAGAGCGCCCTCTGGCTTTTAGATGGAGAAGCATTTACTACTGATCACAGAGCGTACAGCTCTGACAAGCTGCGCATTAAATAAATAATCGCGTGCGATTTAATCGCAATAAATCGTGCAGCCACAAGCTCTATATAAATAGGCTGATTTTGGGTCAATCAGATCATCATAATCATAGTCATAGTCAAGATTTTGAGAGACCTTTTTAGTTTAGATATTCAGATGTTGTTTTTTAAATGATCTAAACTATTTTTAACTTGACATGCTGTCCTAAAACTATGATGCAAAACAGTGATGCGCGTGTATGGTTGTATAGAACTATTCAAATAAATATTGAAAAAAATATTTTAAATATATTAAGAAAATTGACAGATCATAGTTAACCTTATTAATTGGCTATATAAATAAATGTACAATATCTTTCTGTATTTTCTGCACTGATTTTTTTTTGTATAAATCTGTGCGATAAGATTTAAATGTTCTGAAATGTATTAAATTGAGCTATATTTTTATTGCTACCTGAAACCGTAATCAAATCAATATATAATAAATACACAGTGTCTCAGTAGAACTTTTTGAATGATGGGTGTTCCAGAATTGTACGATGTATTCATTTTCTATAGAACTACAACTTCAATTCCATTTACGCTAAAGTTTATAAAGTTACCAGTATGTGAAATGAAACTGAATGGTGTTAGTGTGATCACTAACACATAAATGCATTCATATAAATTCTTCACTGACATCATTTTTTTTATTACAGGACATACATGACAAAAAAGAACTCTGACTCTCTACGCAGTGCTTCCAGTCTTTAAATGGCCCGTACTTCAGTGTTTGTGTTTCTTATTGGCTTGAAGGGCATATTCAAACAACACAGCGGTTTGCGTGCAGTTCGCTTTTCCATAGATGCTGCCAGTTAGAAAGAGAGGCTCCAGTTTACATGCCCGACTTCCTGTTGGAAAAAATGCTAGGTTGTTGAATGCTGTTTTGTAAAAGGCGATAGAGCTGTTTGCATAACAGCTTTTGACGAGATGGATGAATGAACTGGACAGTGAGTGATGCATTTGAGTAAACGGCTCCCAATGATTTTAATGGATGCCCATGGGTTACTTTGATTGCTCGAAAACACTGTATTCTACTCAAAAACCATATTCTTGTCTTGGAAAGTGTATCATAAGGGATTCTGCTTGAATCGGGCGGCCTGCAGGGATTTGCATACCCTGATTAAAATGTCTTTGTTCTCGCCAGGGCTTTAAACACAACCATGGCATGCTGTATTGAAATCCAAAGAAGTTTTTCTGTTTAACTTTCTAGGGTGTGTTATTTATTAAGGCTTTAGCTCAACATATGAAGTCATTGTTCATGTAAAGGCTCCCATACGCTGGATTTGTTACAGAGGGGTAGATCTGATGTTGGCCGTTTCTGAAGCCGAGAAAATCCGAGAGAAAGTGAGGGGAAAAAAAGACTTCTAGTGCTTTTTATGCTCGAAGTGACGGCTACTTGGCGGAAAATCTTCTGCGTTTAGCCTTGTTATTAACTTTTTGAAGCGAATAACAGTACTTCCAAGGGCTTGGCGATGAAGAGGGGAGCTCTACAGAACTGAGAGACGTCCAGTGAGTTATAGAAGAAAGATGAAAATGGAAAGCAGCGCTATTTAAGGAAAATACATCTGGTGCAGATGTGATATTGAATATTTTTAGTCATTTGTTCCTCTGCTGATGGAAATAACTGCAGTGTTTTGCTCGCTCGCATGCCTCTTTGGTCTCGTGTTAGGATACAACTGGATGTTAAATTAACCCGAATCTTATTCTCACTTCGAGTGGGCTTTAAGAGGCCGGGTGAAGATTCAGAATATGGAATTCAATAAGTGATACTGGGGAATTTTGTTCAGGCATCAGCTGATTTGGACCCCTGCTTGTCACATGGTTATGGCATCCTCTCCAACATAGTATTTTGACACAATGCCATTTTCTGTTCTATTGAAACAGGGCATTGTGAAGGGCATAACTTTGATATTAGAGGGGAGATGCATTCTCATTGATTGGCCTACCTTTAATTATATGATTTTTTTTTTTATTATTATTTATTGGCTTTTTTTCTTTAATATATAGGATGGTGGCGATTTCTATTAGTAGTAGTTTGATTAGTTCGATTTGTATTAGTATTGTTGATATACTTGTAGAGGGTTTGTTAATATTAAAGTTTTAGTCATTTTGTTTTATTTTTGTATATTTTGTTGCATTTTTAAATGTCTATGGTTATTAGGTTTTAGTTATTTTAGTGCTTCACCTTAAACTAAATCCATATGAGACACTGTAGTTTTTGAAATTTCGACAATTATTTTCAGGGTTCCTACGCAGTTTGGAAAAGTATGGAAAAAAGAAAATTGTGTTTATTGTGTTTCCAGGGTATTTCCCCTATTCAGTTTTCTAAAATACAAATTTAGAAAAAAAAAAGAGTAGAGTGAACACAACTGAACGAATTCAAGGCTCACATTTTCATTAAGCAAAACAGAAAAGAACGTCAGTAATGCCGGATTCAGACTACACAATATTAAGGTCTGTTACAATAGTAACTGTGTCAGATTATGCGATTTTGACTCCTAAATTCTGGTTGTGGGCAAGAAACATAGTTAAACTACACATTACTACAAGACCAATCATTGCTAGCGTCTTAAACAATGTGCATGATGTTATTGAGAAGGCGACTGACTTCACAAGAGCGTAAACGAACAATGTTTGTTCTAGCCTAATGATAATTCCAGTACTTGCTGAAGTGCATAAAGCATTTATCTTTTTTCACTCTGTTGTGGTAGTCCCTCGAGGAAACCTCATATAAGTAGGAGTTTTGTTGCCATAGCTCCAAGAACCTTTCCTTCATTGCATAAATAACTGTCTCTCTTTCGTTTCACCTTGTTTGAAGTCTGTGAACGGAAGAGTTTCTGTACTCCTATTGGTCCAATTGGGGAGAGACATGGGTTCTATCCCCACCAAGGGCAACTTCTCACTTGTAAGTCACTTTGGATAAAAGCGTTTGCCGAATGAATAAATGTATCTGCATACATTGTGTTAACTTGTAATTATGCATTAGTTTCACATGTTTTGGCCCTATTGGCCTTCCATAGTCTTTATATCGTGAACTGTCAGTCAAATGGATTATGCCAAAATGCGTCCGATATTATGTAGTCTGAACATACATAAATAAATGCATGTGCCACTCAAACCAGCAACAGATAAAAGGAGCAAACGAACATCTAAATCAGTATCACTGTACTTTGCTTTTTGGTGACCGTTCAACATCAAACCACAATTACAGTATCGAACAGATGTGTCAGAGGTGACTATTTGCAGGTTACAAAACGTTTTGGGTTTCTTATCATACATAAGCACATGTTATCACTTCAATGAAAAAAATACCTGAGAAAATACTTAGAGATGATTGTATACCAAATATAATGATGGATAAACCATTAATGTTCAATACGGTCTGAAAAATCTACAGTTTTGAAAATATGAGACTGGAAAATTATGGAATTTTTGTGTAGCAAATCCTGTATATAATAATGGAAGCAGCTATTTGCACTATTCACACTAATAGAGGCTAATAGATTACAATAGATGCTATTTACACTAAGTGAAAATAACAATGGATTCTATTTACACCATGTAAAAGTATCAGTTCTTTGCAATAACTGTAAATAGTAGCCTATTTATATGCTATCTATAGTTTATATTGGCAGATACTATTTGCTCCTCAGTATTTTTGTACATTAACATAGTGTAAATGATTACATTTATTAAAATTATAAAAAACACTTTTAATATTATTAAACACTCATTGGCAATTTATTTCTACTTTTAGAACATTATTTTAATTTTTATTGAAAATAAATTTGAGCTTGGCAAAAGGCGTCAATTCGAACTGGCGTCAGTTGCGTTAAAAGCCAGTTTTGAGAGGGTAACTCGCTACTGCTACGCTACTGAAGAAGTTGAATTCTGTGCATTTTTTTTAAAACTTGAGTGGCCCATCCAGACATTGGTGGGCGGAGCTAGTGTAAATGGTGTTTGCCATGGTGTAAATAGACACATTTTAATCATGCTTTCACCCTCGCTGACCCTTACATATAAATGGGTTGTTTGTGCTACTGTTTATTTTAAAACTTCTATGTAAATGTTCTCTTCACACGTAAATAATTAACTTTTACCTGCCCAATCCTTCAGTAACACCACATCGCAACAGATTCGCAAAACAATCTGTGCTGCTCAAACTGGTGATACCGAACTAGGGACCTGACTTCATTGTACTCTTACCACTAGCTCTTCTGCTGTTTAGGAACAAAAGTATCTGTTCTACTTCTTCCTCATTATTCGATTGCCAAACAAGTCTTGTTGGTTTGTATAATGTGGGAGGTTATATATATGTATCCAGCTTACAGCAGGAAGTCCAGAGTTTCAGAACAAGTCATCTTTGCTTTTCAGTTTCAATAGATACTCTTTTTGGATGGGTGGACGTGTTTTGAGCTCTGAAAGTGACTGTATGTTTTCATAATCCAGTGAACTCTTATCTCAACAGATCAAGAGAAGCTCAATTTCTCTGATATTACCCCTTTATAAGAACGATGCTGCCTACTCCCCTACAAAATGCAAAAACAAGGCAGACGAAAAAAACAGAAAGAAAGAAATGGGAAAAAACTTTTTTTTCTGAAGGATGTAAGGGAGTTTGGCGAGGGTGAGAGAGTGGCGGATGCAGGGGATGTTTAGATGGGCGTAGTTAATGTGAGGGGATGGGGGGGGGGGTGGACTGGTGAATTATTGAGGAGAGTTTGTAGGTTGATGCCATGCGATGGCTACACTATTATTTTTTTCTTCTGATTCATTTCCTGCCTCTCACAAGGTTATTTTTAGGAGGTCAATGTTATTATGTGAGCATATACTTATGATCTTACTGCATAATAGCTGATTTATGGAAGGAGTTACACACATTTTCTCTGGCAGCTAAATATTCTCAAGTCGTTCTCATCATTGTGACATGTGTTGTGGGAATCGGCAGGAATTTAATGATTCTGGTTCTGATTCAACTTAATGAGGGCTCGTTCACACAGAATGCATATATGCGTCTAAAAACGTGAGACACAGCGCTCAGTAATGGTTTTTAAAAAAGCACAGAACAGAACGTGAGGGTTTCGAGATGCGCTTCTGAGATGTGATGCAATAACGGAGGAATAAAACAGTCGCCAACTTGCTACTATAAACAGAAACTCGCAATGCTTGCCCCGCCTCCGAGTTCTTCTGATTGGTCCATTGTTTTGGAACTGACATTGATGAGTGGCACTGTGTGTAAAAGTTGAAATTCTTTTGAATTGACACTGCGTCTTAAAAAAGCTGCGCTCACGTGCGAGGCGGTGCAAAAGACGCAAGACATGAGTGTAACCAGCACGTTTACATAGAAAAACGATGGAAAAGTAGCGCACTGGAATAGACAAATGCATTCTGTGTGAATGGCCCCTGATTCTGCTTTAATAGCGATTTCATTAACTATTTTTTAGTACTTTTAAGGAAGGACCAGATAATTCATCCGAACTATAGTATACAATATATAATATTTTGTCAATATACAGTATACGTTTAATTTAACATTAAAAGATAATCATTTAATACAGTGTGTGTATGTATGTATATATATATATATATATATATATATATATATATATACAGTACTGTGCAAAAGTTTTAGGCAGGTGTGAAAAAATGCTGTAAAGTAAGAATGCTTTCAAAAATAAACTTGGTAATAGATTATATTTATCAATTAACAAAATGCAAAGTGAGTGAACAGAAGAAAAATCTAAATCAAATCCATATTTGGTGTGACCACCCTTTACCTTCAAAACAGCATCAATTCTTCAAGGTACACTTGCACAAAGTCAGGGATTTTGTAGGCATATAGTTAGGTGTATGATTAAACAATTATACCAAACAGGTGCTAATGATCATCAATTCAATATGTAGGTTGAAACACAATCATTAACTGAAACAGAAACAGCTGTGTAGGAGGAATAAAACTGGGTGAGGAACAGCCAAACTCAGCTAACAAGGTGAGGTTGCTGAAGACAGTTTACTGTCAAAAGTCATACACCATGGCAAGACTGAGCACAGCAACAAGACACAAGGTAGTTATACTGCATCAGCAAGGTCTCTCCCAGGCAGAAATTTCAAGGCAGACAGGGGTTTCCAGATGTGCTGTCCAAGCTCTTTTGAAGAAGCACAAAGAAACAGGCAACGTTGAGGACCGTAGACGCAGTGGTCGGCCAAGGAAACTTACTGCAGCAGATGAAAGACACATCATGCTTACTTCCCTTCGCAATCGGAAGATGTCGAGCAGTGCCATTAGCTCACAATTGGCAGAAAACAGTGGGACCCTGGTACACCCATCTACTGTCCGGAGAAGTCTGGTCAGAAGTGGCCTTCATGGAAGACTTGCGGCCAAAAAGCCATACCTCCGACGTGGAAACAAGGCCAAGCGACTCAACTATGCACGAAAACACAGGAACTGGGGTGCAGAAAAATGGCAGCAGGTGCTCTGGACTGATGAGTCAAAATTTGAAATATTTGGCTGTAGCAGAAGGCAGTTTGTTCGCCGAAGGGCTGGAGAGCGGTACACGAATGAGTGTCTGCAGGCAACAGTGAAGCATGGTGGAGGTTCCTTGCAAGTTTGGGGCTGCATTTCTGCAAATGGAGTTGGGGATTTGGTCAGAATTAATGGTATCCTCAATGCTGAGAAGTACAGGCAGATACTTATCCATCATGCAATACCATCAGGGAGGCATCCGATTGGCCCCAAATTTATTCTGCAGCATGACAACGACCCCAAACATACAGCGAAAGTCATTAAGAACTATCTTCAGTGTAAAGAAGAACAAGGAGTCCTGGAAGTGATGGTATGGCCCCCACAGAGCCCTGATCTCAACATCATCGAGTCTGTCTGGGATTACATGAAGAGAGAGAAGCAACTGAGGCTGCCTAAATCCACAGAGGAACTGTGGTTAGTTCTCCAAGATGTTTGGGCCAACCTACCTGCCGAGTTCCTTCAAAAACTGTGTGCAAGTGTACCTAGAAGAATTGATGCTGTTTTGAAGGCAAAGGGTGGTCACACCAAATATTGATTTGATGTAGATTTTTCTTCTGTTCACTCACTTTGCATTTTGTTAATTGATAAATATAAACCATTAACATGTCTATTTTTGAAAGCATTCTTACTTTACAGCATTTTTTCACACCTGCCTAAAACTTTTGCACAGTACTGTATATATATATATATATATATATATATATATATATATATATATATATATATATATATATTATACTGTATATTATATTATTTGTTATTTTCTGGGACTTTTTGGCTATATATAGATATACAAAATAAAATAAATTAAATTAAATATATATAATATGCACACTGGCAAAAAGGAAAATATAATAATAATAATTCATACCTAATTTTTTTATATATATATTATTTACATTTTTTATGTATCATTTGGTATTTTTTTATCTTTGTATGTAAATTATATATATATATATATAGCTCTTTGCCGTTGTGTATCATACCTTTTGTTTGATGTATTTTTTACCCACTTGGAATTGAGTCCCTCGTCTGTTTACAGATATGCAAAAGGAATGATTATGAACTACCCACTTGTTTATTAGCCTGAATGGATTTGATGGGCAGACAGAGTGGATGCTGGGTAATCCAGCAGGAGCTGTGCTATGTGAGGGGAATGCTGTGTGTACGATTACAGGCTGATTGATGCCCACTGCTGGGGGGATTATTAATGATAGCATGTTGTTAAGTGAGAAGATAGACACATTTATACGTCTCATCATGATGCCACTCAGTTTCAACTATTCAATGTTAGTAATTTGCGATTTCTTGCGATGATGTGTTTTTCTCCTTTATCGTGATTTTGAATTGCAGAGGACATTCAAGTGTGTTCCGGTTTTCGTCTGCTCCTTCATTTAGGTGGCAAGTTTACCACGTACAGTGCAATAAAAATGGGTCATTTATTTTCTTTCCCTGCAGATCTCAGCAGTGCTATCGTTGCGGCCCGGCACTAGGAGAAACCTTAAACAGGCCGACAGAAACGCTAGTGATGTTAATAAAACATTTGAAGTATTTTATAAGGATTGTGGAGTAGTGTTGGTGGATTTATGGAGGGGTGAGTATAATATTAGTATTTTGCTGGCTGTGCCAAGAGCGTTTTTCTGAGCAGGAAGTTCTTGATCATTGGTTTTCTTATGGGTCATGACCCAAAAACAAGTCACGCGTTGTTTTGGAAAAGGTCACAGACAGCAGGGAAAAGAATGCAAAATATGAAAAGCATTATCAAGGGCATCAAAGTTTAGTTGACATTAAGTAATTTATATATTTTGGGTCAATGATTATGTGTGTCTTATCGTCATTTATTCAGAAATACATCCTAAATTTAATTCACACATACCATGACTTGAATACACCTCCGTGATGAGCATGTTTGTTGTTTCTGTATTAAGCTAAAATTTTATTAAGGGTGGTACAATTGCTATAATATTATAATGATGAAAAATTCCTCATTAAAATAATCTAAAAAGACAAAAGAGCAACTTGTCCACCAACTCAAATTCATGTGGCGCAACCGACATAAATAAACAGAAAAGAAAATAAACAGGAAATGATATCATGGGTTCTGCGGACTCCGGGGACTCGTCGTAGAACTTGTCGTTCTACTGGGGGACGTCAACGCTCACGTGGGCAGCAACAGTTATGCAGGAGGGGTGTGATTGGGAGGAACAGCCCCCCTGATCTGAACCAGAGCCGTGTTCTGTTATTGGACCTCTGTGCTACTCACAGTATGGAGCTGTGAAGGAAGCTGAAGAAGGAGGCCTATCGAGCCTGGTTGGCTCGGGGGACTCCTGAGGCAGCCGACGGGTACCGGCAGGCCAAGCGGAGGCAAAAACTTAGTTCGGTGAGGTCATGTTTACCGTGGGAATGGGAATCTGCTGACTTAAACTGGGGACATTGTTGGATTGTGCAAGGAATACTTTGAGGATCTCCTCAATCTCACCGACACATCTTCCACTGAGGAAGCAGAGGCCGAGGTGGGCTCACCCATCACCCAAGCTGAGGTCACTGAGGTAGTTGGAAAGCTCCTCGGTGGCAAGGCAGCGGGAGTGGATGAGATACACCCTGAGAACCTCAAGTCTCTGCATGTTGTGGGGCTGTCTTGGCTGACACGCCTCTGCAGCATCACGTGGCGGTTGGGGACAGTGCCTCTGGACTGGCAGACCGGGGTGGTGGTCCCTCTTTTTAAGAAGGCGGACTGGAGGGTGTGTTCCAACTACAGAGGGATCACACTCCACAGCCTTCCTGGGAAAGTCTATGCCAGGGTACTGAAGAGGAGAATAAGACCAATAGTTGAACCTTAGATTCAGGAGGAACAATGCAGTTTTCGTCCTGGTCGTGGAACACTGGACAAGCTCTATAGCCTCTCCAGGGTGCTGGAGGGTTTATGGGAGTTTGCCCAACCAGTCCACATGTGTTTTGTGGATCTGGGGAAGGCATTTGACCATGTACCTCATGGTGCCCTGTGGAGGGTGCTCTGAGAGTATGGAGTCCAGAGCCCTTTACTAAAGGCTGTCCGGGCCCTGTACGACCGGAGCAGGAGCTTGGTTCGCATTGCCGGCAGTAAGTCAGACCTGTTCCCGGTGCATGTTGGACTCCAGCAGGGCTGCCCTTTATCACCGGTCCTGTTCATAATCTTTATGGACAGGATTTCTAGGCGCAGTCAGGGGCCGGAGGGAGTCTGGTTTGGGGACCACAGGATCTTCTCTCTGCTTTTTGCAGATGATGTTGTCCTTTTGGCTCCATGAGGCCAGGACCTCCAGTGTGCATTGGGACTGTCTGCAGACGAGTGTGAAGCAGCTGGGATGAGGATCAGCACCTCAAAGTCTGAGGTCTTGTTCACGAGTGAGGGAAGGAAGGAGCGTGAGGTTGACAGACGGATCGATGCAGCCTCTGCTGTGATGCGGTCGATGTACCGGTCTGTCGTGGTGAAGAAGGAGCTGAGCTGCAAGCCGAAGCTCTCGATTTGGGTCATGACCGAAACAATGAGATACCGGATACAGGTGGCTGAAATGAGCTTTCTCTGCAGGGTGGCAGGGCGCTCCCTTAGAGATAGGGTGAGGAGCTCGGCCACTCGGGAGGAGCTCAAAGTAGAGCCGTTGCTCCTTCACATCGAGAGGAGTCAGTTGAGATGGCTAAGGCATCTATTTCGGATGCCTCCTGGACGTGTCTGGAGAGAGGGAAGTCTGGGTATCTCTGCTTACACTGCTGCCCCCGCGACCCAGCCCCGGATAAGCGGTAGAAGATGGATGGATAGATGGATGGGTTCTGCGGACTCTCTTGACTGTCAGTTAGTCACTTAAAATGTCAGATAATTTGGCTTTTTTTAAAAAAATATATATACATATTTTTTATAAAATATCATGTGGCATGACTCTCCAAAAATGTAATATTTTTGGATGAATAATTTATGATATTTGGGGAAAAGAATACTTTTTGCTTTATTTTAAAACTTTTAAAAATAACAAATATTATCAAGGTCTTACCTTTTTACAATCATCATATTGAAAATTGTATTTTATTTTATTTTATTTTATTTTACAAAAACACAAAATACAAAACAAAAACAAATAGTACATTTCATAAGAATGTGGCAATATCTTTTAAACTATATTATTATTTAAACTATATTGCTGGGTCTATGCAGTGTTTTGCAATATTAGTACTTTTAAACACTTGCTGTCCAATGTTAAATTTGGGAGTAGTTCTGGGAGGAAACGGATGATGGTTTTTGGTTAGTACATGTGGCTTTTGGAAGCTTTGAATAATTGGATTCTGGGAAAGGATTCATCATTGTGTGAGCACGGAAGTTTTTTTTTTTTTTTTTTTTGAATATTGAGAAACATCAGGCACTCCCTTTTTCTCACCCATGTGGAGGAAAAAAAAACATGGAACTGCAGGCAGAATTACCTATTACCCCGTTGATGTTGCAATCGGTGCTTGTCCTCAGGCATACTACTTAAGTAAACAAAGCCAATTCTCCAAATTGGTTCAGCATTTAAAGACTTTCAGCGAATTCACTTCTCTTTTCTATTTATGGAAGCCGTTTCTTGTTTAACTAGACACGATATAAGCTGCTCTGAACGTTAGAATTTGGTTTGTTTGCTTGACAGCATGCATTTTGTGTTCACCATAAACTAATGCTAAGATGAGAACATTGTCACTCACACATTGTTTAGAGGAACACATTCTTTTTCTCATATTTCCCTGTGCTAGATTTAAATGGATAGTTCACCCCAAAAAAATGAAAATTCTGTCATCATTTATTCACCCTCATGTTCTTCCAGACTGTTGACGGATTGACCTCCATAGTCACATTCTTCAAAATATCATCTTTTGTGATCAGCAGAAAAAGAAATTCTTACAGATTTGGAGCAACTTGACTGAATGATGACAGAATTTTCATTTCTTGGTAAACTATGCCTTTAATGCAAGTTATTAATACTATCCATATGTAGTTTTAGCACTGCAGTGAGGATGGACGTTCTAGGAGAAGATTTATCGCCCGGGATCAGTTTATATGGTAAACCACGTTTGAGTAAACTAAACAAAATATTTATTATGACATCAAAATGATAGTTTACCCACTTCCTAAAGTGACAGAAATGATCTTTGGAAAAAAAATGATTTAAAATGTAATTGGATTTTTTATTTTGAATTTGTCTGTGAACTGTGCGTGTACAGAAAAAGTGAATTGACAACCAAATTTAGCTGCAGTGTGTACGTGGCAAATATGACACTGTACATAAATAATGATGAATGGCTTTGCAATCTGAGCTTCATAATAAAGCATGTTAATACATGAAATCTCCAAATCTCTCTTTTTGGTCATTTTGAAGCTTGACTGATCATTTTAATTATGTGGGGAAAAAAATGTCCAAGTTATATTCTTTAAAAATCTCACCTTTTGTGTCTCACAGATGAAAGAAAATCATGCAGGGTTGGTGATGACATTTTTATTATTGGCTGAACTATTTCTTTAAACCACACAGACATTCAGAAATACGTGAATTTATAGTCATTATTTGCCTTAAATGAGGAATGGGTGCTTGTTAGCACTCTCTCTCTATCTCTCTCGCTCTCTTTCTCTCTCTGTTTTTCTTTTGTGAAACACTTAGAGTTGTTTGATTAGTATGAGGTCATACTGTAAATTCTGAAACGTTCTTTTTCTTTTCCTCTGTTCTATTTGATTCCATTTTTTTCCCACTTGTTTCACAATCTGGGTTGGATTACTAAAGGTCATGCATTTTTAAAAGCCCATATGCCTCATCCATGTGTCTTATTAAGAATTCAAGGAGAAACCGAAGGGCTGATTCCTCTTTTTTAAGCTTTTTCAGTTCAGAGTCATACTTTACACATTGCATATACTCCTTACTCCACTAGTAACAAATGGCCCCCTTAAAATCAGAAAATGTTTTAACTTTGAGTGGAATTTACATAATTGTCTGGTGAGGTATGATATTCCTCCCATTTCGTAATAATTAACACACAAGCAGATCCAGATGCAGTCTTGCCAGCGCACAGCCTTGAGAAATATCATTCATTGGTTAAGTGCTGGCTGTGTGGGAGGGGGCACATGTAATTTGTGGTTTACGCCACTGTGACTGCAGGGTCACTATTTATCAGTTCAAATTAATTCTAGAATGGCGTGCTTAGATTTCCCACATGGCAGATCGGTGAAGGGTATTCGGTTGTACCTCCAGGAACCCTCAGTTGCCAGTGGAGATGTTTTATGAAGTTAACAGCTTCATGTTGGACATTTTTAGGGCATTCCTCCCCCTGCTGCAATGAGCATTCGACCAGAAACCTACTCTACACTAGCACACAAATGCAGTCCAAAAGAATGACCAACACGGTTCAAGGGTGGAGTCGTGTTTTCCACGCAGTTTGCTGTGATTAATTACAAACTTGTCATCACAGAATAATTTGTTGTTTTGAAGAAGTTTTGATCAAAAAGTTATGACAACTTTGAGTGAATTTACGTTCAACCAACAAGCTACATTGAGTTAGAGAAACTTAATAATTTATTGCATAAGTTTTTTTATTTTTTAAGTTGAAAAATGAAGTCGCTCCAACTACCAGAGTTGTTGCCTTGGAACTAATTCATCTCATCTTTTTCAGTTCAAATCAAATTATCATAACATAACTTATTTAACATGTATATTTAATGAACAGTCATTGGTTATAGAGTCAATAATGTTTACTCTTCAGCACAATGGTAACCACAAAAAGTTCAAAATTACAGAACACTAACCGGTCTTTCCTTTCACTAAAAACAAATAAATTAACGCTTAATTTCAACATTTATCCTCCTCATCCAGTCTTATGCAAAGCATGCTGGGAACTAGAAATCCACTGACTAATTTTCGAAGTTATTACAAGTTACCACTACTTAATTTTTTCAAATATTAACAATTAACAGAGAAATTTGAGTTTAAATGACATATGATATTAAGTTGATGTAATGATCAACAATATTATGTCAACAGAACTCTGCAAAATAATATTTGGAACTTAAAATGTTTCCCCCCACACCTATTTAAATCTTTCCTCACAATTGACAGAATTTTCCAGCTTTCCATATTTTTAATGTTATAGGGTAGGGGCACTATTACATATCTTCTGAGATGGTACAGAATCTATGCATCCAAAAACAAGCAAAGAGGCAGCAGAAACAAGTGATAGAAGCATTGCTTACATACATCAAACATTAAATATCATATAAATCGAAACTGCTTAATATCACCGAATGAAATGTCAAACCCACAAAGAGGTGTATGATCGTGAAGCTTTGATGAATTCGACCTACTCGATCTATGACACTTAAGATCATCGTTCTTTGACAAAAATGTAAGTTTGTCAAAATGTTGCTTTTTTCAATGAAACTTCACATTCAAGTGTTGATAAAAAGAATCCATGAAGAATTAAATAAACATATATTCAGTAACAATGCACTAAATTGATCATTGAAGTCACAGTAAAGATATTTGCATTGCTACAAAAATGTAACTGACCTCAACTTTTTGACTAAATGCATTTCATTTACTCATTGGATCTCCAAATTAATGGACTATTATCATAATGGAGTTATAATCAATAATTTAATAATTGTAATAAAAAAAACACTTTATACTATAACATATATGTGTTGAATCATGCGCTCGTTTGCATTTATCAGCTCTGGAATTGCCACAATTATCCAAGTAGAGCGACAGAAACAACAGTTGTTATGCCTGAGCGTAAAATGCTAGTCGTAGAAAGTGGGTTCAAATATCAAGTGCTGCATTAATTGCATCAATTTTTTTTATTGTGATGTACAGTCACCACTAATCACAGAAATTAAGGCAAGAAGAAAAGGGTTTATACAGGGATCAGGGTTGGCTCATTAGTCAAAGTCTCTCAGGTGTCTACGTCATGTTTGGACCACCGTGGCAGCGCACTTTGGCTTTACCATGAAAGGCTTTTGAAATGAGGACTTTGGATCCTGCATTGCTCTGGGTTCGAGCTCAGCAGCTGCCCTGTATTCTTTTATGATTCATAAAGTGTATCTGGACAGCATCCCTTTGCAAAGAGAACTTCTCAAAGAAGAAAAGAGAGAGAGGTGCATGATCTCCCACATAATTCTCCAGAAAGTGTTTTGTAACACATCACATCAAATCAAAAGCAAATCGCTATTATTTCCACCTAAAGTTCCCCAGGGTGTTGCAGGTTTGTCGTTCAGACAGCTGAAGTGCAGCCGACTACTTATTTAAGCTCTTAGCCGCCACATTCACATTTCCCACCAACTCGCGATCCATCCCTCGTGTCTTTAAACACACTGTTAAAATGATGTTGTCAAAGTAGCTCAACAATTGTCTGTCATAGACCCAGCAGAGCGTCACATAACCCCCGAAGGCCAACAGGATTAATTGATTCGGACGTAAATGGACAAATCACTTCGGCGGACTAGTTTCCCACACACCTATTCTTTAAGGACTTTGAACATAGTGTCACTGTGTATTTTTTCCTCGTTCCCTCTGCAAATCCTAGAAGACAAATCCGGTTTTGGTCATATGGATTGTCAGGATTGACATTTGAGGTTGCGCTGATATTTTTAGTGTCCTCCGCTGTGATTTGGACTAATTGCTCCACTGACTCCCTTTAGTTTTAAAAGCTCATTCTCTGCAATAAATCCTCGGGAGAAGCGTTGACGTTTCTCGCTCAAATGAATCAACTTTTTTTCCCTCCCCTTTCTGCTTTCTGGAAAAGAAGTATGCATGTCAACACTTGAATAGCTTGAGTAGTGTTGTAAAGTAACCGGAGAAACACAGCCATGACGTGCATTGATTCGGAATGCTGTGCTGAGAAAGTAAATATTGAGGTTGATTTTTTTTTTTTTTTTTTTTTTTTTTTTTTTTTTTTAGTTGCATCTATCCCCACTAGGCTACTTACAGGCAAGTTTAATAATTCATGCCAAAAAAATGGAGCTCACCCTTTTGGGGTCAAGAATGATTTTTTTTCTTTCTCACATGCTGGCAGGAAATCGGCTTTTTAGACAGGTGAAATGTCACTTGAAGCAAGATTGGGGGTTTAATACACATTTTTCACATCGTGGCCTGGATTTCCGAGCACCGTTCAGATGCAGCTTTTTGCGCATCCTATGATTTATTGCCTCGCTCACGTCCTCTCTGCATTTCCTCTATAAACATTTAATGAGACTGAATACACGGACCTGAAAGAAAATGCGCATGAAATCTGTCTGATAATAGCTTTAAAGTAAACAATGCATCAAAGACTATGTTGCAAGAGCATTAGGAAAACATTACTTCTTTGTTTGTATTTTATGCATCTTTTCCTCTCTCTTGCGAGTCAGACATGTTTCTAGTTATTATTTGAGAGGTATATAACGGATGTAATTTGTAATTCGATAACGCAAGGCCCCTCGACTATGCTTTATCTCATCTATCTTGAGTAAATAGTTTCCCGTGGAATGAGCGGGCTTGTTTTTTTTGTTTTGTTTTTTTCCCTTCTTGTTGAATTTTTGCTGTGAGTAATGTCTCTCCTTATAATTTTTAGCTTTGCAATTAAAGGCCGCCGCTGTTAAATAGAGCTCGCTGTGGATGCGGATGAAAGCAACAGCAAATGCTGTTTCTCTGATATGGGCATTTGAGAATGTTAAGACATGTTTCAAGAGGGTTTTTCCGTTTATAGCCTCTTTATGGAATTGCAAAATGGAAGACATGCCCTGTTTTCCCACAGCGTTACCCTGTGAACAATTGCAGATTGTCAAATAGATTTCATCTGCACACTTTAGCAGTAAATTACAGTGAAAGCTCTTTGTTTGTCTACTTTAATTTTCTGTAAAATACATCATGAACGCTTGAATGTTTGGATATCTTTTTTACAGCGGGGGTTATGTAACGTTCCTAAATGCCACACAGAGCTTTCTATTTGGAGCGCTTGAGCTTTTTACATCAAATTAATCCATAAAAGGCTTTTCCTCCTGTCTAAACAATGACCAATAAACACGGCAACCACGGCTAAGCAGCTCAGAGAGGAACTTCAATAACATGCTCATTACTCAGATGGGTATTTATAGTCACATACTGCTTAATCTCTGTTCTCTTTCAGCCAGTGGTCTCGATTTCTTGCCTGAATGTTATTATCACAGGAAGTAGGGCGCTAACTGTTCTTCACATATTAAACTTTAATCAGATCCTAGTTTGCGGCGTAGCCGTTAGCAATTGACATATTATAGATTCAGACTTGTCTTTTGCCATCTGTGCTCTTTTGTCATTAATCAGATGTTGGGACGAGCAACAGACATGCTGCAGAATTGATGCATATTTAACATATTTCACACTTCAGGCTTAATAAGCAGCATAAGTTTTAATGGTGTGAATGGGCCGTACGGCAGTGGCGGAGCCAAGGCTAGTTTAGGGGGTCCGTAGACCATGTCTAATACTTATTTGTTGTCATTGTTTTGACCCGTGTATCATTGTATTCTAATAAATAAGATACCGAAATTCTAGATACTGAAATATAACAATAACTTCAATACCACAGCAAAAACTACATTATTATTGAATAAGTCAGTGAACAGTAATAAAATAAGAACAGTTCTAAGGATTAGGCCCAAGTTTTTCAGGTCTAACGGTAATTCAGGTACAGAAATTGAATAATCAAACGTTAAATAACATTGAGTCTCATTGTATAAATTAGATATACATTAATCCTTGTTAAAGCTAAAAAAAAAAAGCTGTTCAGTCAAGATCAGTGAGTGATTGTTTTTTTTTCTTTTGTTCTTTGATTAGCTTTAAGGACACAGACGGCAGCAGGGAGGCTATATTAGGCTGCTGTCACTTTAAGATCGAATGCAGTATATCCAATATACTGACACACATCTGGTTTCTTTCTCAACTGTTTTCATTCGGTTAAGACATAACCAAGTGGGTTTACTATGATACCCGTCAAGACAGCTATTTTGACATACTTTGTCCGTTCCAGCGCAAAAAGAGTATTCGTGTGTCAGTGCAAAACAGTGAATCCTGGAATATGGCCATGTCTTCCTACTTGGTTGTTTAAGAAATTAAAAGCTACATAGTCCAGTTGTCAAACATGTAAAATGCTAGAAACATAATAATCACTGCAATAATGATCCAGTCATTGACTCTTAAGAATATTTAATGGCTATTTAAATCCAAAAAGCTACTTTTTTTTTTTTTTGGCCGGGCAGTGCATATAAATATTATATAGTTATATAATATATAGCACACACACGCACACACATTCTACTGTTTTATACATTTCTTCTGTACCTTCTAAGATTAATAAACTCAAGAAACATTTCTTATTTTTTTTATCCATGTCAAACAGTTGTGCAGCTTTTTTTTTTTTTTTTTTTTGGGAAACTGAGACACTTCTATAGGATTCCTTGATGAATAAAAAGTTCAAATGAACAGAAAAAGAAATCTTTATAGCATTATACATGTCTTTATTGTCACATTTGATCAATTCAATGCATCCTTGCTGAAAAAAGAATTAATTTCTTTCAAAATTGAACACTCACATTATGTACATAAAATGTTTTTTTTTTACATTTAATAATAATAATAAAATATATAAATGTATAAAAATAAATATGCAAATTATTTATATATATATATATATATATATATATATATATAGTTTGCTGTTATATTTGCAACCCAGTTAATTGTATATAAAATATTATTACTATAATATTTAAAGCTGCAAACCACTGTGAGTGGGAGATAATTAATGAAAAGAAAATAAGATCCATTGGAACACTGATCACTATAATGGTGACTGTAAAAGAAAATAGTATTTATATTGTTATATATTATTTATATCATATTAGAAATACTTATTTAACATTTTATGTAATTTGTTGTGGATTTTTTGTGCCACTGTGTGTGTGTGTGCTTGTTTTCATGTTTTATGAGGACACAAATTGTATAATGGCATGGGTTTTACACTGGCATTACGACGTAAACATGTTTTATGAGGACATTTCATGAGTCCTCATATTTAAAATAAACAATGTTTTATTAAAAATGAATAAATGTAGAATGTTTTCTGTGATGGGTAGGTTTAGGAGGAGGGTTAGTGTAGGTGGAGAGAATGTACAGTTTGCACAGTATAAAAACCATTACGCCTATGGAATGTCCTCACTAAGATAGCAAAACAAACCTGTGTGTGATTGAAAAATCCATATAGTAGTTTATGCAGTAAAGTTATCTTGTATATTACATTTATTCCTCACATTGTGGGTCAGGACTATTGTACTGCTTTACAGTGACTTATAACCAGCTACTGCAAACATACAGCATGTGATTGATTATGTCTCTGAGAGGCTGACATGAAATTTTGGACGACTCCGGGTTTTCCTTTATGACCTCGTGTGGACAAATGGAGCGGATTGATATCACTGAGTGATTGATGATGCGCGAGCTCTCCGAGCGCGATCTGACTGGCTGAGGAGGATCACATGTCATTGGTCTGTTCCTTGTTTGGCTGACCCGAGCTGATTTGCGTCAGATACAGTATATTTGAGTGACGTGGCATTCAGTGCTCCTCAGAAGCATTCTGAAAAACATAAAACCTTCATTTTTAATCTACTGACTGTTGCTCGATAGTCGTACATGAATAGTAACCTGCTTGCTTATGAGTAGACAAATACGCATTTAATTGCATTATGTTTTGCATTTGCGTGTCCTGCGTGGCCCCGGCCGTGCTGAAAGTGAATCCCCCGCTGTGAGCGGTTCCAGGTAAAGAGCCAGATTCCCTGCAGGTGTTCTCTGAGCACGGATCCATCCATATTCATTTCTGCTACATGCAGAGGACGTCTCTGTTTCCACACTTTTTCTCTTTCATTTGACTTTTTCAATTCATTAGATATAAGGGCTTCAAACATCAATGAAATCTCAGATGAGAGGCTACTCATCAGTTCTTATCTCTGTGAGAGGCGCGCTTTGGTAGCGATTTTGAGTGATGCATGATCTTTGTTCCTACTTTGCTATTATTAAACTGTCAACTATAGCCAGATTGAACAGTAATTTCTTACAAAAACTTTTTTTTTTTAAAGAATTTTACTTTAATCAATGCAGGCTTGGCCATTTTCTGTCATAATAAGGTACTGTGAAACATATTGTGCTGCTTTGTGGGATAACAGAGTAAATAGTTTTTTTTTTGCAGTCACCATTACAGTGATTAGTGTTCCTTTGGATCTTATTTTCTTTTAATTAATTTTCTCCCAGCCACTTGGGTTTGCACTGTTACATGTACGATGATAAGCCACGCTTTAAATATTATAGTAATAATAATATTTTATAAACAATTATGTGAGTTGCTATTATATTGCGGTGAGCTGACTAATTAACAACTGGTTAACCAGACACGCACAGATATCAACACTAAGCTTGATTATTAAATAACTAGCTAAAACATAACAGCAGAATAAACTTGAAAAACAGAGCCCTATGAAATCAGCTTTATTTTTTCCCAAATTCTGTTGGATTATTTTTTCTTTGCCAATTTCCGTATTTTCCGTTTTATTTTATTTTTTGGGGATCTGTTTTAAATAAATATAATTTAATTTAAGTGTAATTTAATTTTAATAATAATAATAAAAATAAATTTTAAGCTTTATTTAAAAAAAATATTGAATTAATTTTTAATGAAAAATTATTAAAATTGTAGCAATAGTTATTAAATAATGATCAAAAATGGTGGTTTTAAAATGAATGCATAAAACTTTAAATGTATTTATTTTTTTATTTTTTTTAAATGTAATAAAATTAAACTTGAACAATTTCTTTTTTGGCAAACAAAGTGGTTAAATTAAAAAAAATTGAGGAAAATGTAGACATGGCTGGTATCAGATATCTGTGTTTACATTACATTAATACCCACTCAAAAAAATTCTGTTGATGATTGTTTTACTTTGCAACATGTTGACCCTCTAGTTTTAAATGGCCATACTAAAATTATTAATATAATTTACGGATAAGTATGGATAAATTAAAAGCTGGCATGGATGTTTGCAGCCCAAAATCTGACTGAACGGATTTAGACTGAAAAATAGCGGAAATATTTGGTTGCTATTTTATCTGCGACTCCTTAGATCTAGATTCTGAAGTGAAATAAAGTAGCGTGGTACGATTACATTGATTTGATTTAGTTTGAATTAGTTAACGAGAGAGAGAGAGAGAGAGAGATTGTGAGTGTGAATTATCTGCACGTGTCTGTACAGCATCTCTATATAATAGTGACGCTTGTGAGTTTAATTACAAAAACAGCAAAGCTGTCACCTCAATCCCAAGAAAATTCATGTGGCTTTCAGTAGTTTTAATGATAAAATTCACGAGGCAGAAGTTGAATGTGTGCAATTGCTTACCTATAAATTTCCACCTTGATTAAAAAAAAAGCTGTGAGTTTTAGTGCAAGTGCATACAGGCACCTCTGCTTCATAATACAACATTAAAAAGCTATCTTTGTGGGCGAAAGGGTCACCCTTGGCTTCTGCTGGCTTGGAATTCAAAGGAGAAACATGTTTAGACGTAGGTCAGATGTCCAGAAATTGGATATTTATCTGATTTAAAACCACATTTGAAAGGAGCTCAGAACGGATGCAAAATTGGATCTCGTGCAGATTTTTGGCAACAATTTCCTGTGTCAGATGTGAATTCAAAAAAATCTGATTTTTTGTGTTTATGTCCTCGTATAGTGAGACGCAGACGCTGAAAACATTACGAGTACGTGTAGTAGACGAAAAGTCTTTTTTACGGTTTGATATTCACAAACACTGCTCCATATCGCCATTTGATTGGGTCCTACTTTTGATTTATTCATTCAGGTTTTGCCGAATTCTGTGATATGGTTTATTTTATTTATATGACTGGATTCCGTCCGCATTTTCCACATCATGGCTCTACAAATAGCAAATTTTTGATGTGAATTCAGAGTACGCAATTTAAATTGAATTTGAAATAAATTATAGAACTGCTTCTGTAAAAATGACTGTGATAATATGACAGCTGCGAGCTTACTGAAATTTTACCCTGAAATTCTTTTCAGTGTAACAAATCTTTGGATCTCCCCGAGGTGATTTGGTTTGAATTCCGTGCGGCAGCGGTGGAAGCGAATGAACGCGATCGCGCATAAGCAATGCTACCTTTTGTCACGCCCGTACACACCTCAGCTACGGCTCTCGAGTTATGCGAGGAAACAATAACCCAGCCATGAGGTGTCTCAGCTGCTTTTAAACTTTGAAGCGAAGATATGCTTGTCAGAGCTCTGCGTCTCTTGTCTCCTCGGGGCTTTAGGGCACAAACACGCTTTGCTTTGCATACCACACTGACTTATCAATGACCCAGGGGACAAATTTGCCCCGTTTTGTATTTCACTGTAATTAACTGTCATTACGGTGAGTGATTTTGGCTACTTGGGAAATTAAAAAAGGGGGTTTTGTTGCGAATAAACAAGATAATAACCACCTTATTTGTTCTCAAAGCGCTTTCTGTCTATTTGATCGTATACAGTCAGTATTGTGTACAGAGAGGAGCGTTAACGTTGCTGGAGCAAATGGCTCGGGCCCCGGTTGGGTTTGCATAGTGCAGTAGCATTCATGCAGAAATAATGGAGTACCATTGTGAAGAGCTTCTTTAATAGCCCTCCGCTATGCTTAAACAATTAGTTAGCGCATTGCGCCTCCCTTGCCATTTGGAGCACAGAATCGCTAGGCAAATCATACATCATTCCAAGGATGTAAACGTGAGGGGTGAACATGCTGTTTCAACAAGGTCATTGGGAAGCACGTGAGGAATAATTACAACACAAAAAGCTCTTGTGGAAGAAAAAAAAAAACGGCAGTGGCCTAAATTGGATGGTGTTGATATGAGAGGCCAGTTTGTGTTTGATCTGCATCTTTTCCTCATTTTTCTCCGGTCGACTTGCAAACTCTTTAAGTGGAAAATGTCATTTGATTAAATTAAATTAAATTATGTTTATTAGAATATTAAATTAATAGAATAATATGAATATGTGTTTCTTTTGGCTTTTTTGGATTATTGCAGAAAATAAGCTCTGTGGCCAACAAAAGTTTATAATTCTTACACATCGTCTTTATCATAAAAAAGTTCACAAATGAGCAGAATTTGAATGAATTTTGAATTCCAAATACAATTACCACATGCAAAAAGCTAAACATATGCTCCATATGTTTCTTCAACATCACCTTCCTGTCTTTATTTAAAAACGTTTTTCCTTAAAAGTTGGAGTTAGAATAGTTTGCTAGAGCATGATTATAAATTGTGAAAGTGCAATAGCGAGTTCTCTGTGATGGCGTTTAATGTCTCCAACAAACTCTGTAGTCCCATTTAGCCACTTGTAGGCAAATTCCTTTTATAAGTAAAAGCTTAAAAAATCACTTTATGTTGTATAATAACCTTATTTATAAAAAACAACATTGACTTCTGAAGCACTCTAGTTGAAGATCACAGTTTTAGCTTAGCAACATGCTAACTTGGGAGGAGCGCTATTTATGCGTTTCAAATCGGTCCCTTAAAGTGCTCCATTTAATTTTGGATAGAGCGTTGCTGCCTTTGTAGAATGTTAACCGAGTTTTGGTTAACATTCTGTATTATTCTATATTAAGCTATTCAGTATTATAGTCAACTTATGGGACAGATGGCTAGTGTTAAAAACTGTTCATGATGGCTAAACCGCTAACAATAACAAGATAAAGATGAGCATAAAAATGAATGTGTTTACAAGTGTCTGCCTGTTTTTTATTAGGTATAACTGAGGGAAAGTCCATATGCTCTTTCCATTTCCCCTAATTTCATTTAGCAACACTGCCTTGTAGCACTTCATTATTCAGCTGAGTAGCAATAGAGTGCAAGAGTGAGTCCCCACGAATCAATCCAACCAGCACCAAGTCAGAGAAATATAAGGGTACTACTCATCCTATGAAGAACTGCAAATAATAAACAAAAATTGAAACAAATTTTACAATATGTTAGTATTGATTTATTACGAGTAAACTAAAAAAGGTTTATTGCAAAATACTTAAATATGTCGTTTGAGAGTACAGGGAGATCGACTCAAGGATGTCATTTGCATTGCTTCACGGGTGTGGCCACTGGAATTGAACGACTTCTCTGATTGGTGGATATCTCTGCAGGATTATGGGTAGCGTAGTTCTGCAAGAGCTGGGTTCTGGAAGTAGAAATCTCTTCTTTCTTTTTTTTCTCCATAGGGGAATGGATTTTAATTGATAACTTTCAAACGTTTAAAGACAGGCCTACTGTGAGCGTTGACGTTGTTGATTGATGGCATATGCTTACTTTTGAAGCCATCAGCCTGCATTATTTCTACTTTTTTTTAAATATCATGTTCAGTAATGAAATTCCTGGTGAAACGATTAGATTACAGATGATTATGCTACGAAATCTCCAGCAAAAAGAGAATAGAAATTGGAAAATTGCTCTAAAAGACCTCTTTAATGCCCTCCCACTTCCATGAAGCACTGCGAATGAGAAGTATCAGAAGAATCAGTTTCCTATGCTCTCAAACTATTTGAATATTTGTGCATAATATGTATATTTGGCAAAGAACGTAAAATATGCTGTACTGTGTGTATATATATATATATATACTCAGTTTGTGTATGTGTATAATCAGTACATTTAAATAATTTTATATTTCCATGTTTTTTCGATTATTTCATTCGCAAAGCATTGTGGAATTGTAGTTCTTTCCCTCATTAAAGCTGCGGCACAGCTTTTTTTGTCTGATTTTCAAATACTGTTTTGCTTCATATCAGTGTAATGTAATGTTGTGATTTCACCTTGTAGCTGGTTGGTTTGGTTCATGGCTTATAACTATAACAAATTGATGCTCTATTGTAGAGCAGGTGCATGTGTGGCTTTGCCTTACCGATTTCACCAATCTTCACATATTTTTTTAAGGTCAGTGACAAGACTTGAAACATTTTTATTCATGAAGCTTCTGCTGGAGCACATTTTACTGAGCTTTAATGGTATGGAAGTATATTATTACTACATTATGGCTTGTTCTGAATGCCAATGGTCTCTCTCACTCATCCTACTGTCCTTAAATGCTTTAATTTCCTCTCAATTCCTGCTGACTTCCAGAGGACAGTTTGCGTATTGTGGAGCACAGCAGACTGTGAAGAATTGCGGAGTGAAATGTACTGCTAGTTTACAGTGCGGGATAGTAATAGATTGTTTTGCCCTGAGTTTGTGACCCTCAGAGCGTGCAAGAAGACTTCATCTGTTGAACTACGGCAGGTTGCTGATGGTCTATTGACACTGTCAGATTAATGATGCCTACTGTTTTATGGCCTCTGTGTAAGTTTAAGTGTAGATTAGAAAATGTGCATTCTGATGTATTGCTTTAATATGGTAAAGGTTGATACCCGCTGTGTTGCTTGTTTTGTTATGAGAACATTTTCTTCTCTGGAGTCATTGAATGGACAGCAAACAATAGTTCTTTTGAGTTGTTTAATTACTACTTCCTGGAACTTTTCCCCTCATTGTTAAGATTAATGAAAGATAAAGCCTTACCCCGTCTGCATAATCACATTATTTCTCTTCTTAAAGGGATAGCATCTTTTACTTGCCCTCCTGTATTGTTTTCTTCTTCTTCTTCTTTTTCTGTGATGTGCTCATTTTGAGCCACTTTCTTTGTTCGACACTATTACTTAATTAAAAATACATTTAAATACAATTCGTACAGTGATTTGAATGAAGCCCTTCTATTATGAGCATGTTTTTAATTTCTGAATAATATTCTGATTAAAATTTGAAAGTCAAAATGTCTGTTTGATACTGTCCTGCAAAATGAAAAGATACGCCACATGACATTTTAAGAGAAATTCTAACTTATTCTTGGTATACATGGTATACATTTTTTTTCAAAACCATATTTCCAACATAAATTCAAAGAGTACATTTCTAAGAACTTGTGTGTGTGTGTGTGTGTGTGTGTGCGCGTGCACGCACTGTTATTCGTCATTGACCCATAAAGCGAGATTGGATGGAGTTTTAATTTTTGGGTGAACTGTTCCTTTAATTGCACACTGTTTATAAATGCACTTCACTGACCCAAATTAATTCCCCTTTAAACAAGGTAATGTCTTAAAGAGGAAGTCAAGCATTGACCTGATGTCCTGATTGTTATTCTCAGAGTGACATTAGAAATGTATTATTTATATAAATATGGAAATGAATACAAAATTATGCAAACACCACCATTGGCCAATGGAGCGGATCCATTCCTGGGCAAAGGTTTGCCTATAAGACAAACGGCGGTTGTCAGGCGATGAGATTCTAGGCTCTGGTCCCACAGGGCCCGCCCAGCCCACAGGGCCGCAGCAGGTTAACTCGGTAGACCCGTCCTGCCAAGAGCGAGGAACTTGCTGATTCAGATTTTGACAGTGATATGCAAATGACCTCATTGTGATCGCTGGCAGAGAGAGGGAGGGGCCAAGGACCTGAGCATTGTTCAGCAGAAGGGGAGGGGCCAGAGCAGGAGCTGCTCTCTCGTTATCAGATTCCCTGCAGAGCAGATCTGGCATGTCATGTGCGGGCATGCGTCCATCTGTGCTGTTGGCGAGCCGGGCTGGATCCCCTAGTGGAGGGAGTGGGACAGCCTGGAAGTCACAGGGCCTTGAACATTCTCCATTTTTTATGGCAGATAGTTTGTCTTTAATTGAAATGTGTTCATAGTAGGGCCGGACAATTGCAAGTTTGCAAATCGATTCAGTTCGAAATGTGATTTGGTTCAGTATCGATTCATTACGGATACACATCAGGAAAAGTACATGTCATTTTCTCCCAAAGGAAAAAAAATCTCTCTGAACTAATGCTGTAAACTATACAGGGAACCTTGTCAGTTGGTACATTATTATAATATTGAAGGTTAAAATTAAAAACTAATTTGTATACAAAAATTTAAATTGCAGAAAACGCTTTTTATCCTAATAATGTAATAATTTTTAATGGCTTAATAGTGTTTCTACTCATCTATATATATATGTAAATATATATTTACATATATATAAAAATGAGTAGAAACACTATTAAGCCATTAAAAATTATTACATTATTAGGATAAAAAGCATTATGGCATAATGGCTTTTCTGAGGTAAATGTAACGTTACGTGACACTGTTTACAAGCTGTTTTAACTTTTTTGCCTTGTTACCCAAGTTATTGTAAAAAAATATATATATTTATTAATAATTTAAAAATACTTTCTATTAAAATATATATATATATATATATATGTTAACTATAATAATAGCCCTGATTACTTCTAATTTGGTCCCCCAAAGTTTGCAGCCCTTTTACCCATTTTGCTGTAGTGATGATCAATTTTAATAATTCTTTTATTTGTAATTTATTTAATGTTTATTGCTGGAAAAGTAAAGTGCAAAAAATAAATGAAACAGGGTTGTGAAAATGGTAAACCTCACATAAATATAAAAGAAAGAGTTCATGTATTATTTATTATAAGAGAGTTTGATGATGGTTATGTACCTCATTTCATTGATCGTTTGCTGTATTTTTTCCAGACTCTTTTTTTTTTTTTTTAACCCTATTTGTGGACTTTCAGTCTCATGGGAAGGAATGGGGTCACACTGAATGTGTTCTTGTGTTCAAATACCGTTTCTGTAGCTCAAGCAGTAGAGGGTAAATAATGTACATTATTAAAAACGGTTACAGGTTAAAAATAGTAATAAAAATATAATCTTCGAACTGACGTCAATGTGTTAAAAACCTGAAAAAGCGAACCAGCTGTCTTTGAAAAACATCAGATGGATAACAAAGAAACACTTAAAAGAGAAATGGAATGAAAGCATGTCTTTGAGAACAAGGTGAACCTTGAAAATGAACAGATGTCCGTAAGTTATCTCTTAATTTAAAAAAGGATAATCGCAAAGCAGCTGCACACTGGCACACTGTTAATTCCTACATGAGGCTGTAATATTCCATGTGTGAGAATTTAATCGATTTCATCAAGCGCATTCAAACGGCTCATCTATAGCAGGGGGCACAGACTTCAAAGTTGCCTCAAGTTTCGAGCGAATATACATGCTCCGCCGGTATCACGGTTGTCATGGGGACGTTGCGGTACAGGGTATACGGTCGGATGTATAATGCTGATTAGCGGTTGGCTTTGGGCCAGAGTTCTTCAATCGTGCATGCAGATAACAACATCTTCCCATTAAAGGTCTCCCTCCATCTTCAACCTTTGAAGTTCTTAATGGGTTTAGAGTTAAGGATTAATCCATGCGTTTTATGCGAACAGGGCTGTTTATTTTAAAATAAAGGTCACAACTAAACATCACATGCGAATTTCAGACTGAACGAAAGCATTTCATAGACATTTACCCTTATGTGCTAATGAAAATCATTAGTGCTGGAACACAATAAGAGCTTATGAAGTAACCTCCTTTGTGTTGACTTTGACGAAAAGCTCATGCTGTTAGTGTTATTATATTTAGTGGAAATCAAAGTTGTTGTGCCAGGCGGAAGATCCTTATATGCTGCGCGTGTCCCTGGAAATCTTAGCCATTGTGGAATTATATTACATGAAACAATATATTGGAAATCACAATATATTGTGGAATGCTATGAATGAATCTATCTATCTATCTGTCTATCTATCTATCTATCTATCATCTATCTGTCTGTCTGTCTGTCTGTCTGTCTGTCATCCGTCTATCTATCTATCTATCTATCTATCTATCTATCTATCTATCTATCTATCTATCTATCTATCTATCTATCTATCTATCTATCTATCTATATCTGTCTGTCTATCTATCTATCTATCTATCTATCTATCTATCTATCTATCTATCTATCTATCTATCTATCTATCTATCTATCTATCTATCTATCTATCTATCTATATCTGTCTGTCTATCTATCTATCTATCTATCTATCTATCTATCTATCTATCTATCTATCTATCTATCTATCTATCTATCTATCTATCTATCTATCTATCTATCTATCTATCTATCTATCTATCTATCTATATCTATCTATCTATCTGTTGTCTATCTGTCTGTCCATCATCTGACTGTCTGTCTGTCATCCGTCTATCTATCTATCTATCTATCTATCTATCTATCTATCTATCTATCTATCTATCTATCTATCTATCTATCTATCTATCTATCTATCTATCTATCTATCTATCTGTCTGTTGTCTATCTGTCTGTCCATCATCTGACTGTCTGTCTGTCATCCGTCTATCTATCTATCTATCTATCTATCTATCTATCTATCTATCTATCTATCTATCTATCTATCTATCTATCTATCTATCTATCTATCTATCTATCTATCTATCTGTTGTCTATCTGTCTGTCCATCATCTGACTGTCTGTCTGTCATCCGTCTATCTATCTATCTATCTATCTATCTATCTATCTATCTATCTATCTATCTATCTATCTATCTATCTATCTATCTGTCTGTGTGTCTGTCTGTCGTCTATCTGTCTGTCCATCATCTGACTGTCTGTCTGTCATCCGTCTATCTATCTATCTATCTATCTATCTATCTATCTATCTATCTATCTATCTATCTATCTATCTATCTATCTATCTATCTATCTATCTATCTATCTATCTGTCTGTCTGTGTGTCTGTCCGTCTATCCATCTATCTCTCTATATATCTCTCTGTCTGTCCGTCCATCCGTCTATCTATCTATCTATCTATCTATCTATCTATCTATCTATCTATCTATCTATATCTATCTATCTATCTATCTATCTATCTATCTTTCTGTCTATATATCTATCTATCTATCTATCTATCTATCTATCTATCTATCTATCTATCTATCTATCTATCTATCTATCTATCTATCTATCTATCTATCTATCTATCTGTTGTCTATCTGTCTGTCCATCATCTGACTGTCTGTCTGTCATCCGTCTATCTATCTATCTATCTATCTATCTATCTATCTATCTATCTATCTATCTATCTATCTATCTATCTGTTGTCTATCTGTCTGTCCATCATCTGACTGTCTGTCTGTCATCCGTCTATCTATCTATCTATCTATCTATCTATCTATCTATCTATCTATCTATCTATCTATCTATCTATCTATCTATCTATCTATCTGTCTGTGTGTCTGTCTGTCGTCTATCTGTCTGTCCATCATCTGACTGTCTGTCTGTCATCCGTCTATCTATCTATCTATCTATCTATCTATCTATCTATCTATCTATCTATCTATCTATCTATCTATCTATCTATCTATCTATCTATCTATCTATCTATCTATCTATCTATCTATCTATCTATCTGTCTGTCTGTGTGTCTGTCCGTCTATCCATCTATCTCTCTATATATCTCTCTGTATGTCCGTCCATCCGTCTATCTATCTATCTATCTATCTATCTATCTATCTATCTATCTATCTATCTATCTATCTATCTATCTATCTATCTATCTATCTATCTATCTATCTATCTATCTATCTATCTATCTATCTATCTATCTATCTTTCTGTCTATATATCTATCTATCTATCTATCTATCTATCTATCTATCTATCTATCTATCTATCTATCTATCTATCTATCTATCTATCTATCTATCTATCTATCTATCTATCTATCTATCTTTCTGTCTATATATCTATCTATCTATCTTTCTGTCTATATATATATCCATCTCTCTGTCCATCTTTTGCTGGCATCGAGGTGGGATACGGATACTGTATGGAATGAAATCTGCCCCATTACCCCCAAGAATTGCATAACAATTACATCAATATATTTAATTTCTTGTCACTATCAAACCAATCCATCCATGCTACCCAGTGAATATTTAGCATCTGGCACACACTATATCATAGCTATCATGTGCCTGTGCTGCAGTGCAGGAGAACTGATACTACGACATATGATGTACCATCTGTAACCTGCTGCATCCCCCCGCCTTAGGACCACCTGAACTAACCCAGAATGAACACACTGGCAGGATGGAGAGCTAGCAGGGATGCCCTGGTCCTTCATGCTTACATAAGTGGATGGATCTGTCCGTCGCTTTGTCTCTTTGTCTCTTTCTCAAACACACACACACAAATGCTAGGTGAAACACACAAGCTTCCAGCTTAAGAGAACTGTCTGCGGCACATGCTGGCCTTTTATTTTGTCCCCAGGATGCATCTGTCAGTCGGGCCGCACTTGCGCTGTGCTGGCGGTAATGCGGTTGCATCAGCAATTCTGATGCAAATTTGCACTGTGCGCTCTGCCCTCCCCATGGATATCATGCAATTTAGCTTGATGAATTTGCCACAGGATGTGTGCCTTTTGTCTTCTTTTCACACATTATTTTATGGAGGGATTATGTATGTACTTTATATAAACACACACATATATATATATATATATATATATATATATATATATATATATATATATATATATATATATATATAATGCTTCTTTCAAATGCTTTTTTCAATGTGTTTTTGGTAGAAAGAGATGGTTATATATATATTTGTGTGTGTATGTGTATATATATAGCAACAATAGAAATAGCAATTTCTAGCCCGCACAGATCTATTCTTGAGCTACGCTGCTCACCCCTCGTGAATTTTTTTCCAGACCGCATTAAAATCCACTGCAACATAAAGTGCTAACTATCCAATACATTAAACGTCAACACAGACGGCCAGTTCTCGGTCAAACCACGGGGAATATTAGTGTCTTCATTGGGGGGAGCAGCAGAGAGCAAGAGAGTTAAAAAAATAAATAAGATTTATGAGCAATTGGCATGATGGTTATTACACATTCCTGCGCCAGTATGAGTGGATCCACTCTCAGTCCAAACCTGCCCCCGCCCCCTCGTACTTGCCCCAGACTATGGCATGTCTAAATGAGGATGAAATCCAGCGCAGGGAAGACACACTAAGTAAACGATGAGAGGCCAGATCGGATGACGACACATCTGTTGTTCAGCAGCGACTGTTAATTTGGATGTCTATAAATCCCACTCGTAGTGTCCCGTTCCACACTCCCTGTCCCAGAGGCTTGTGCCAAGACTCAAATCCCCCCCACCCCCCCCACACACACACACATAAGCACCCGTGCCAGCAGCTTTCAGGAGGAGCGGGATACTGCTGACGGATGCTGGCTAGATTAATAGACACTTGAATAGGCTGTAGTTTTATTTTAGTTCACAGGGCAGTCAAATGTGATCAGGTTGGGGTGACGGTATCCCATAGGGTGCTCATCTTAGTAAGTGCAAGGGGTCGTTATTGCAAGGGGTCGTTACTTAGTAAGCCCCCAGACCCCCACCCCACCCCCACCCCCCCCCCCAACCCTGCCCCGCCCCTAAAATAGATACACACACTTTTTCCATCCTTCACAATCTAATTTATTTTCGGGAGCGTGCATGTGTTACAAAGACTTTCATGCTGAAGGAAAACAATGTACGGGTGAAGCCGGTCTAGTAGAATGAGGCCTTTTAGTGCTGATGATTTTTAAATGCAAAAGTTCCAATGAATCATATTAATTTATGTAAAATTACATTTTGCATTGCATAAAGAATCAAACTTATGTTATGGCAGCTCAGATTATTTTAAATTATTGAGATTAAAAAAAAATCCTCACTACTGTTTTATTATTATTATCATTATTTAGTTTTTCCATTGATATTTCATCATATTTAATGTAAAAATATTGTATGATATTATTATTATTAATAATAATACATTTTTAATATTATTTATGTATGATTGCCAATCCATATTTAAAGTACTAATGTGTATGTGTTGAACTGATTTAATATAGTAATTGTACATCTAAATTTAATTTACATTTTGTAATAATTATGTAAAAATTATGATTATTATTTGCTAATATGATTATTAATTCATGCTTTATTATTATTATTATCATTATTATCATTATTTAGTTTTTCCATTGATATTTCATCATATTTAATGTAAAAATATTGTATGATCTTATTATTATTAATAATAATAAATTATAATATTATTTATGTATGATTGCCAATCCATATTTAAAGTACTAATGTGTATGTGTTGAACTGATTTAATATAGTAATTGTACATCTAAATTTAATTTACATTTTGTAATATTTATGTAAAAATTATGATTATTATTTGCTAATATGATTATTAATTCATGCTTTATTGTTATTATTATTATTATTATCATTATTATTTGAATTGCTAGTCCATATGTAAAGTACTAATATTTGTATTCGTTGTACCAAATTTAATTTACTTATTTGTGTCCAGACAGGAGGGTTTTATTCACTGTATTTCATTAATGAGAATTGGGGGAGGGTGTAATTTATTGTCATGAAAAAAAAAAAAAGATTTTGCTATAGAAAATGACCTAGGCATTCAGTCAGTCGTGTCACACATCAGTGTGTCTCTTTTTGTTGTGTTGCTTATCCAGTAGTTTGATATTTGATTTATAATATCTATAGTAATGATATATTTCCTCTTGCCTTTTACGCAAAGATATTGGGTGTATATCCATTAAGATATTACATTATCTAATATGATGTCATGACAGAAAGGGGTTAAATGATTCTGCTGGATTGGCTGTATTGACTTTTTGTATATTGCTGTGTGTGTGTGTGTGTGTGTGTGTGTGTGTGTGTGTTATGTGAGGTCACTATTGTCCTGGTGTGAGTAATACCTCTCAGTAACACTAGAGGGCAACTGGCTGTCAATGAGATGACTCCTGCATGATGTGTATAAATAATTCAGCACAAATCTCCAGTGCTGGCCTTATTCTTACATCTGGCCATATTAATAACAGTCTGCGCTCATGAGAGTTTTTATTGATTAATCATGCCACATTTTGATTTTACCTAAAAAAAATAAATAAATTAAAAAACTAAAAACTGACAGAAAGGATTGACAGAAATGTGTAGACAAAGTGAAAGAGGGAGGGGGAAGCAAAATGACGTTGGATTATTTTTAGGCAGCGATCAAATGGCAGTTAGTCAGACTTTCATAACAGAAGCTGAGGCAGCATAATAGCATATTGAAAGCAGAATAAGAGCAGATTGCTGCTGCTAAAGAACATGCTGTACAGAAGCAGAGCAAAAGAGTTATTAGATTAGTCTTGTTTTATTTTATCATTGTGGTTACATTTCTATCGTGTGGCACTAAATGGTTTTCGAATGAGTGCGGTTTTATGTTTTATTTTTTCATTATTTATTGTCGTCAAAACCGATTTACAAAAAGAAAACATTTTTATCTTGACTAAAAGCAGGTGCTTTCTAAGGCAAGCATCATTACTGTGTAAACTAACTCTATTCAATTATATTGCACAATATTATATTGATTAGTGGGTGATGGGGGGGGGGTGTATTAGGTAATATTGGATATTTAATTGCATTTCTTAACATTTAGATTATCTAATGCTCACTTGTTTTTAATCTTTAATAACACTAATAATTTAACATCAACACATATCAACACATACACCGATAATAAATACACTATTGAATTTAATTACTAGAGGCAACAATAATAATAAAAAGGTGAACATTTAGTAATAAGAAATTTAATAAATGATTATTATTTATTAAACTTAGTAATAAATGTTATTGTTTTGTATTAAACATATTAAAAAATATTCATTTCCAACAAAACTACCTTGTGTAAAACATTTAAACCAACCACTGAGCTTGTCCATATTTACCCCAACTTGGGTTATTTTTAACCCTGCAGTGTAGAAACTATGCATAACGTGTATCAAGGATGTTGTAAAACAAACAATCACCAAATATATTGCTCATAGTTAGTTCATTGTTAACAAATGCTAAACATTAACATTAAAATCTAAAAAAATGCTGGCTTAAAAACAACCCAAGTTGGGCTGACAATGGACAAACCCAGCGATTTGTGTTGTTTTAACTCAGCAGTTGGGTTAAATGTTTCCCCAACGTGCTGAGCAATTTAATATAACCCAACTATTGTTTAAAAATTACTATACGACTTAAAATGAACACAAAATGGGTTGGATATTAAAAATCAGACATAATTTACCCTTCGCAAAGACCCTCCCCTTTCAGTTACTGATGCAAAAATCATGTTCTCACGCAGTGAAAACATGATTGCGGAGCAAAGAGGACACTGAGAACGTGTCGACAGACATATGAAACCGTTTTTATTTATTTAACATTGTATTTAATAAATCATGATTTTTTTAAGAAGTTTAAACAATAAATAGCGTATATTGTCTCTTTAATGTGTCGTGACAGATCGCTGTAGCTCCTCGTGAAGCGATCATCTCTTCATACTAGTTCATTTATAGCATCAAATAAACATGAATGAACATCAGAAGGAATGTTGTTTCAAGCGAGGAAAGACGTGAGTACACACAATTATTCAAGTTCAAGTTCACCAACGTTAATCTACTAACTGCTTTGTCAGACAAAATTCCGGATTTGAGATTATGATTGGTCAGATCGCCTGTCAATCAAACTGTTTGGGAAAGGTCAATTACTAGAGGCACCAATAATAATCAAAAGTTGATCATTTATTAATAGGCATTTTAATAAATGTTTATTATTTAATGATTATTCATTAAACGTATTAATAAATGTTCATTTATTAAACATCAATAATAATTTTCAACATATTTTGGGTTCATTTTAAGCAAACAATACAGTCATTTTTAAACAATAGTTGAGTTAAATAAAACTACTCAGCAGGTTGGACAAATATTTAACCCAACCGCTGGGTCAAAAACAACCTAATCGCTGGGCTTGTCCATTTTCAACCCAACTTGGGTTGTTTTTAACCCAGCATTTTTAGAATGTACTTAAAAATAAGTTTTACTTAATAATACACTAAAAAAATGCCATGTTGTTTCGACCCAAGTTTGGGTAAAAAATGGACAAACCCATCCGTCAGGTTTATTTTTGAAATTAATTTTGAATCGATTGGTTGGGTTTGTCCCAAATTTTGGTTGAAACAACATTTTTAGAGTTTATGCATTAACATTTTTGCTTTAATCATTTGTTGTGTGTATATATATATATATATATATATATATATATATATATATATATATATATATATATATATATAATATACAACAAATGATTAAAGCAAAAATACATATATATATATATATATATATATATATATATATATATATATATATAAAATATACAACAAATGATTAAAGCAAAAATACATATATATATATATATATATATATATATATATATATATATATGAATAATACCTCATATAATGCAATTTGTCTCAATAATGACAAATCAAAGTCAGACCCAAGCCGTACATACATAGGGTTCGTCACAGAATATCATAGGACGTGGAACGCCCTAGCAAACCAGTGACAGTGACTTTGTTATGGGCAAGCAGAACTCGTGCTTTCCTCCGAAAAGATAAAAACGGAGTTCATTGTGAAGTTGGAAGGATTGAGATGAATAACACATGGGAGGGATTCGGCGCAGGCCGGCTGGAGTGTGTGGCGAGGGATCAAGCTGATGCAGCATTCTCCCACAACCGCCCATGACATAACACCACACGCTTCAGATAGATAAATAACAAACGCGCCGTATTGAGATTCGCAGTGCCGACGCCGCCATCCTCCGGCATATGCGCAGCTTCATGTGATGTGCTGTGACTGTACCATTTGCTCCCTCTTGAATTAGCATCTGACCTTGGTGTGTGCGTCATCTGTGCGCTCGCACCGCAATTCCCCCCTGTTAGGGGACGTGCAGTGACATTGACTCATTGTTTGGTCCAATCTGTTTGCACTGTAAAAAAAAAAAAGCCTTGCAGAAGTTGCAGCGCTGCTGCTGATTCAGAGACTTGTGCTAAACACTCTCAGCGATTAAAAGATAGAAGTGTTTCCGTTTCGGAGGGGGATTTGAGAGCGCGCAGCATTATTTAACGAGGGCGATATCATTTATTCATCGTGTATGTTTTGCTCCTTCTGCACCTCACAGTGCCATCTGCTGTATTAAATCACACGGAGCAGAGGAATTCAATCAGGCCAAGAGAGAGGAAAAATAAAAGGTGTTCACATGGATTGGTTTACAGCGACGAAAGTTTAAAGCAGTAACTGTTTCAAACAGGTTTCCAAAAATTGCAACCCATCCGCTATGTCACATGGCATTTAAGACTCGCAATAGAGATATTGGCCAATAATGTCGAGTTTTTTGTTCTTGTTTCTTTGTTTGTTTGTCATAGTTGTCGGCCTATATATTGGGTATATATCAGTATATTTAAATGTACATTCTCCTATTTCTACCTTTAAAATACCTTTGCTTTATAATTTTAGTGATTATTTTTTCATTGTTTTATTTTAAATTTATTTAGATAAAATAGTATTAGTAGTCGACTGATATTTGCAGCATTTACTTTGACAGCGACAGGACTTTTATTTTGACAGCACTAAAAATGGCATCACCTGAATGCATTTGCGAGTATAATCTTTGATTTTGGACCGTGTTGTGCTATTTCCAGTTTTCCTCTGTTATATTAATGTCATATGTCACTGTGTATAAAATTTGCTTGTTTTTGAGAATATATCATTCCCAGTGATCACACAGTGTTTACTTTCTTTTTATTTATGTTTTTAACTATTTATTTATTTGTGATAAATACTGTAATAGACTTACAGAATCAAGAAGTTGCTGGAGAATCGGTACATTTATTTTACAGAGGTATTTTTTTTTTTATCGAGATCAGATTTTTTTTTTTTTTTTCATTTTTTAATCAGTTATTTATAATTTAATAAATTTAAGTTTTCATTGCAGCAATTTTTATGCATGTTATTTCCTTTAAATGCACTTTAAAATATTGTTTCAGCCACCAAAAAATCCCTATCAGTCCACCATTTTGGCCGTTTACTCCTTATCAGACATAATATGAACAACAGAAAAGCAACCGTAAAGCTATAAAACCACTGTATTTGTGAGCGGGGCATGAGAGAGAGCCAAGCAGAAAAAAAAAAATGACTTTGTGTTTAACACATCTGTTACTCTGAGCTCTGGATTGTGATATGAATGTGTTTATCATATATGTGCTCATATAATCCATTTACCTCACTGATGTTATGAATGGAACCGCTGCCGGATGATGATGATGATGATGATGATGAAACATGGGCAGGACTAGACTGGCAGAATTTGGCGTACATCCCCTCCATCTTCCTACGTAATTAAAGCAGGGAGTTTCCTAGAAGCAGAGTTTATCAGGTGGACGTGTGCCAGACCACACAGGTCATGTGATGCGCGTGACCTTTCGGCAGAGTGCAGCGTCGTCACTCTAGCTGTTCCATAGCAGTCAGATACGTCAAAGTCGATGAACCAGTTTTATTAATATTTTGAATTGGTTTATTTTTTTTTTTCATTTTCAGTTTAAATTTTAGTTCAAGTTTTGTAATTTTGTTGTTTTGTCATTTCTATATTTTTTGCATGTTTTTTATTATTTTTTTTCAGTTGTATTAGTTTTGATTTCTTTCTTAAATTAAATGTAAACGAGAAATGTTCATATATTTATAATGTGTATATATATATATATTCACATATGTGTACATATATTCACATATATGTATATACATGTATTTAGTTTAGTTCTCAATTCAAATCCATTAAATACGAATTAGTCATGTGACTGCATAAACTTGGCTGTTTTGTATTTGAAACGACAACATCAAAATAATCCAATAAGATGCCTGAAAATAACAAATAAAATAGAATTCTGACATAAAATGTTATTACATTTTATTATTATTCTTAATAAGTTGGATTTTTGGGGGGGGGGGGGGGGGGGGGGTTATTCCCTACGTTATGGGGACCAAATGTCCCCCACAGGTGTAGTAATACTAGTAAATTTTGATCTTGTGGGGACATTTTTTTGGTCCCCATGAGGAAACAAGCTTATAAATCATACAGAATTATCATTTTTGAAAATCTAAAATAGCAGAACATTTCCTGTGATGGGAAGGTTTAGGAGTGTAGGGGGACCGAATATACAGTTTGTACAGTATAAAAACCATTACGCCTATGGAATGTCCCCATAAAAATGAAAACACAACAGTGTGTGTGTGTGTGTTTTGGGTGGAGGGGTGTGGGTCTGACTTTGAATGAGACTCTCAGATACAGTTCATTTAATTTGGCTTCCTCTGAAACTTCCATCCACCACAAATGTTTCAGGCCAAAACTCTGGAGAATCCGCAGAAATGCTTCAAACGTATTTGCTCAAAGGGAAAAGCATGACCACAGGAATGCACAAGCAGATATTTGATCTCCGAGAGACCCCATAGTGCTCTGTAATGACTTTGGAAGAAGGTAGAGAAGCCCTGCTCAGCTTCAAAGCTCTGGCCACCCTTCAGCCCCCAGCACCATGGTAAATGACCTGTTAAAATCCACAGAGGGAAAGTGCAGAGATTACTGGAAACAAAAGCAACTGAGTTGCGGTAATGAGCTTTTGATGTTTGTGATAATGGGAGCTGTCAATTTAGGGGCAAACAAGAAAAGAAGACATATTAAGAAAGTGTCTGCTGTTCCTTTGGATAATTGAAGCTTCGGTTTACATATTTACACATTGGCTTTTTTAGCGTAAATGGTGTATAATCACATGGAAAAACACTCATTGATAAAGCTATATATTATATATATTTATATAATATGTAAATTCTAACTACAAATTCTAACATTCTTCTTCTGGCAAAGTAGGAGCGCTTAACAGCCAGTTATCTCACGCTGGCCAAATATCGTCAGATTCTTTGGCTTGGATGATATGTCAGCTAATCTTGCCCCCATATTAGAATAAGGGAGAGAGAGAAACAGACCAGAGTTGTTTTGTCTCATCAGCAGGCTCAGGAATCAGGAATTTGGGAGGGAAATCAATGGAATTCTGTGGAATGGATTTAAAGGGTTTGTTCACCCAAAAATGAAAATTCTGTCATTCATTATTCACCCTCATGTCATTTCACATCTGTAAGACCTTTGTTCATCTTCGGAGCACAAAGCAAGATCTTTATGATGAGATCTGAGAGGTTTCTGTCTCTCCATAGAGATCCAACGCAACTACCACTCCAAGGTAAGAATGACATCGTTAAAGTACTCCATGCGACTCCAGTGGCTTAAACTCAATTTAAAAAACACAAAAAAACATATTTTACCACTTTACTTTCAAAAATATTGATCTGTAATGCACGCTCACTAGAGCTTCACGACGAGTGCGTGTTGTGTTCACTCAAGAGCTGGCGTTGTTGTCTGAACGCGCTTTGGATAATATGATAAATATAGTAGTAAATTATGTTTAGTTTTTTGTTTTTTGCACTAGCAAAGCACTCACGTCACTTCATAAAATTGAGTTTAAGCCACTGGAGTCGCATGGAGTACTTTTAATGTCTTTTCCTGACCTTTCTGGACCTTGGAGTGGTAGTTGCATGGGATCTCTATGGAGAGATATATGTTTTTGCACAAAAACATACACATTTACATTTAGACATTTAGTCATTTAGCAGACGCTTTTATCCAAAGCGACTTACAAGTGAGGAAAACAAACAAGCGATTCTTCATGAATTGGCAAATAACACAGGAAGTGCTCACAATACAAGTTTCATACATTGCTCAGTACCATAAGCTAGAGTAGGAAGGGAAAGGGGAAGGAAAGGGTTTTTTTTTTTTTTTTTATGAGGGGATCAAGTGTTCACGGAAGAGATGAGTTTTCAGCTGTCTCTTGAATATTGCCAGGGATTCTGCGTTCCTGATGAAAGTAGGGAGATCATTCCACCAGCAGGGAGCAGTGAAGGAGAATGTTCTGGAGAGTGATTTTGTGCCTCTCTGTGACGGTACCACAAGCCTACGCTCCTTTAGTGATCTATATATGCGTATATGATATATGCGGAAAAATTACTATTTTCAACCCTCATTCTGACCCTCGGTCTGTTTTTGAAGGTCCGGCTCCTTCATGGCTTGTCAGTAAACGGCCACTGTTGGGATTGGCTAACGTCATTGCATAGGAAACAGTATCTGCGCCCACTCACTGTTGCATGCGAGTAAGTGTTTTGAAAACATAAAATGTCATTATCAAAGCATTATGAATTAATTTCCTTATGCTTGGGATGCAGCTGCTGTCAGATCCAATACAGTTGCTGCTTCATCTGTCAACAAAATAGAGACGAAACAATTTGCAACTCTCCATTACACTGTGCCTCGTTTACAACTCGAAACTGAAATTATATTCAACTGACTTAAAGTAATGTAAAAACATTGTTGTGACCGATTACAGATCATATTTTTTTACAGTGTAGATGAGGTGTAATTCATTCATTTTCGATTTCAATTTATCGAATGATGGAAGACGGCATAATCTTGAGCAGCAAATCAGCCTATCAGAATGATTTCTGAAGGATCATGTGACACTGAAGACTGGAGTAATGATACTGAAAATTCAGCTGTCATCACATTTTAAAATATATTAAAATCAGAAAACTAATTATTATCAGATTCATTAAAAAAAAAAAACATTTAATAAAAAAGTCAAATTTTTGAACGGTAGCGTGTATAAATATTACATCAGCAAATCAATTGTTATTTGTAATATGGAAGTCTGAAAAATGGGAATGGGATAACAAGCATGAAGTAAAGGAGCTAATGTACTCCAGCGATCTTGAGTAATACATTACTCACATGGATGGAATTCAAATGATTGTGATGTGGGGTGGAAGCTAAAAGGAGAAGAATCGGTGAATGCGAATCCCGTTTGAGTGAATTAATCTAAGGAACAAAGGAAAAGTGACATTTAAGAGAGAAGCGGCCTCATTTCCTCAATAAACGTAAGCCTTTCCTCTGCCGAGCCCACGGATGCCTGCGCAAATGTGTTTGTCATGGCCACAGCAGCCAAGTAAACAACCTGCCTGTTGCCAAGGTGACAAAAAGGCTTCTGACATAAATGTTTATTTATGAACAAATGGACTCATTTGATGAGCCGTTTCTCTGACCCCCGCTGCAGCATGTGCCAAATTTGATGAAAAAAGGCGGCGTGTTTGGAAAAAAAAACCCTAAAATAAAATAAAATAAGCTCTTCTCCAGCTGATTAGTTAATGCTTTCTTTTCTTTTCCCAGAGCAGATCATGTTGCCAGTCTGAGCTTTGTTGGAAGATCAAGTGTAGCGTTGTGACCGCAGCCTTGGGCCCTGTGTAACCTTGACAGTGATTTAATCATCAGCGCACATGGAATGCAGTGCCAGCTGACCTCACTGAACCTGTGCTCGAGAGCACCTGTCCTGGTGTCAGAAGCTCCGCCTGCCTCTAGTTTGAACTCTCGCTCGTGGTTGTCATTTTCCGGCTGGATGCTGGTGATGCTTCGATGGCATTCATCAGGTGCACAATGGGCTTTTAGAAACCTCTGGAAACGTGAAACATTTGACTGTTCAGTCGGGCGATATATATTAGATCACATGATACAGGTAGAAATTTGTCAGCCGTTAGTTACATACAGTAGTGCTGCGCCATCCCAAAAGTTTTTACAAGCATTTCTGAGCCTTGCTAGTTTAAGGGTGCGTTCACACTTGTCATGTTCGGTTCGATTAAAACGAACCCTGGTGCGATCGCTCAGTTAGTGCGGTTCTTTTGAACATATGTGAACGCTGCCATCCGAACCCTGGTGCGGACCAAACAAACGGACCGAGACCGCTAAAAAGATGGGTCCCGGTCCGCTTCCAAACGAACTCTGGTGTGGTTCGATTGATATATGAACGCAACACGGACCAAAGACATGTAAACCAACCAAAAACAGGACGTGATGCCTCAAGATGTGACGCTACAAGTCAGCCGATTTGACGACGTGGAAAGATCGGTGTATCCAAAATGAGTCGAGGGCAAACGTGGAGCAACGAGGAGGTAAAGTGCCTCATCAATATTTGTTTCTGCACACAACGGAGGAAATCCTGCTGCTGTTTTGAACGTTTTGAACATTTTATGAGCTCTTTGTGAGTTCTTAGCTGGTAAAAATAAATCATATGTACACGCATAAAATGATGGTGTTTAATCCAGAACACAGTGTTGTTTTGAATGTTCGGGAATGAAGCTCCGTCGCGAAATATACGTCATGAAAGCCAACCAATCAGGTTGTGACTGTATCCTTATGCATTTAGTTCGGTAACTTAAAGTTCGCTGTTAAAAATGCCAGTGTGAACGCTAAACGGACCAGGACTATATGTTTTGTTTTGTTTTTTGGTCCGGACCAAACCAGCCGAGCTACAAGTGTGAAGTTTTTTCCACTATAAAGAACCTCTTGAGCAATGGAAAGGGTCCATAAATGTTAAAGGTTCTTCATGGAACCATAGATCCCAATAAGTTGTTTTTTAATACACTGTAAACCCGAATATATTGGAAAAACTGAAAAAAAAAAATTGAGGCAGTCAGTTACATCAAGTAAGCAGGACTAGCAGATTTTTATTTTGTACTCATACGTTTTAATTGTTCTTAAATTTAAATATTTGGGTAAACTAATTCATAATTTTACCTGCAAGGTAAACCTTTTTATGAGTGGAAACTGCAATCTATAACAATCTAATTGAGAAAATGCTAATTTGCTAACATATTAGCAATGCTATGGTGTAGCACTTGCTGAATGAGTACAACAATAAAACATACCTTATGTTTTATATTGCTTTATCATATTCTCAAACCACATGAACCACCTCTCACCATGAAGGTAACTCTCCAAAAACCCACATTAACAGAAACTCTTCTACATTAGCATAACAAAACATTAATCACTGCTAAATCTCCCACTTAACATTAATCTTGCAGAAAAAAAACACATGAAATGAATTCATAAAACTCAAAACGATAAAATAGTTCAGTTTACTTAATATATTCAGTGAGTTCTGTGAACTCAAAAGAAAAAGAAATTGTTAAACACTCGTAAAAGTTAATTTGACTGAACTATTTAGTTTAATTCAAGTTTGTCGTACTCAAACCAATGAATTATTTTGAATGTTGGGGTTTACAGTGGGACAACCATTGAAACACAACCCCATAGGGGTAAGCTGTGCCATGTCAAGCAGAAAATTGAATCACTAGACAATATTTGAAACCACATGAGTGAGCAAATATTGATAGTTTTTCGGTGAACTTGTCGTTTAGGTCTTACCTCGCTTTTTGCTGTTATTTTGAGCTGTTATGATGGCGTATTAGGGATTTTATTCATTTGCCCTTCAGGTCTTGTTTGAGTTTTCTGCTTGTTGACACGTCCTGTCATTCCGTGAATTGCTTTACCATTACCATGTGAATTATCTAACATTCCTGCTTGGAGGCCGATATAGTAATGAAAACGAATTGGAACTGATGACCAAGAATGCCTTTAACAGTGACGGACAGCGTTTTGACCTTGTCTCAGGATAATTATGTCCTGAGTGCCATTCAACATAAAAATATCCAGAACGAAGGAGGATGATATATAATTTCAAGCAATGTAAGTCACTGGAATGGCTCCAGGGATCACTTGTCAAGCAACCAATTGGTGGAACAATGCTGGCTGTAGTTTATGTGTGTCCGCCGCAGACATTGGCTTATCTTTTGTCATGTTTCCCTAATTGTGCTATAGTGCAGTGAGCAGATGTCAGTGGTCTTTATGGGCTGTGTGTGCATATGGCTGTCAGTGGCGACTCTAACTGGTCTTCTGCTGTCCACAGCACCCAACCTGAAGGGCCGGCCCCGGAAGAAGAAGCTCTCCATCTCCCAGCGGCGAGACTC